>BGPR01031309.1:0-18117 GCA_013235015.1 Araneus ventricosus | reverse complement strand
TTCTGTTCCCTTGATGTAATAAAAATATAGTTGATTTTACCATTTCGGTCATTGTTATCAATCGGTTAATGTTTTCACAATTCTTAAGTACCGAAGTGATCAAGTGTATTTAATTTTACACATCTTTCCTCTTATAGATTAGGTTCATAATTCACTGTATTTACTCTAGAATTATTATTATTATTGTACGAAATGAAGCCAAGCACTAGATATTTTGAAACGCGGAGTGCAGTATCGTTAAGGAAATTAAAAAAAATAGTACTAACAATATGTAAGTGAAATGTTAAGGAATAATTGTCGACAAGCAACAATTAATGAATTTTTATTTTTGAAATAAATTATAGATACCCTGAGGTTTTTTTCTGTTCTCTTGATGTAATAAAAATATAGTTGATTTTACCATTTCGGTCATTGTTATCAATCGGTTAATGTTTTCACAATTCTTAAGTGCCGAAGTGATCAAGTGTATTCAATTGTACATATCTTTCCTCTGATAGATTAGGTTCATAATTCACTGTATTTACTCTAGAATTATTATTATTATTGTATGAAAAGCATCAACAATGCTGAAATGCAGAATATAAAGTAGCTGGTGGCAGATCTGAGGAATGCGTTTTCTCCCATTGGTTATTTCAAATCTGTGTCTTCAGCAACCATTTTCTTTGACAACTCCGTCGTTTTTCTAACGTTGGGGGAAATTAGAATGTAGTTTATCAGGAAGATCTTAAAAGGGACTTACAGATTATAAAACTTTTTTTTTTCAGAATCAAAAAATGCAAAAAAATACTAAAAAATAAAAGTGACTTTTTTTATTCGTTTACCGTGTTTGCATACCGCGAGTAAAGCCGCGAAGTGGCATACTAGATTTGACGTAAATAATTGTATGCAATACACGAGAGGC
Source organism: Araneus ventricosus (assembly GCA_013235015.1). NCBI lineage: Eukaryota > Metazoa > Arthropoda > Arachnida > Araneae > Araneidae > Araneus > Araneus ventricosus. Next base: position 17,216 of record BGPR01031309.1, on the reverse strand, counting down.
GGTTTTAAAAATTAATAATACACTTCAGCACGCGGTTTCTTAGACAAAGTACATGACTCATTAATGCAACTAGAGATGATACGTATATGAAATCTGTATATGTAAACGATGTGCTTCAGCAAAATGAAGGAAATACTTCTTCAAAAAATTATAATTATTTTCTCTCTTCTAAAATAATAAATTATAAATATTTTCTCTGTTCTTTAAATTTTTCGACAAATAAAACCACATGTTTCCTTTCTGAGTTGCACAATACGAGCCACTTAGATGGCTACTGAACGTCATTATAAGGTCAAAAACTCGACAACTGAAAAGAAATCGACTTTATTGATGAATAGAATTTGATTCTTATATGAGTAAATTTTAAGTTATAAAGTTTAAATATGATTGCTGCTACTCTAAACACTGAGCATCGATCATATTTAAACATCGAGAAAAATACATCGGATGAGAGCACAAAAAATTCTTTTTAACCAAATTATAGAAAGACTAAGAAGAAAATCACTGAAAGACGAAATTAAAATAATGAAATGAAACCGCAAATGGTTTTCTTAACAAATTGAGGTAAGTCATGTTTGATAATAATTGTTTGAAATTTCAATTACTTCAAAAGATTTACTTGCAGCTTTTGAGCAAATTTGATTTAAAACTTAGTAAATATGCTGACTCGAAATCTGAAAACAAAACTGAAATATGAGTATGATCATTAATTAAAGAATAATTATGCTTTTAAGTTCATGAATTTAAATTTAAACAAGCATCAGTAATTGAAGAAATGAGGCACAAAGAAACTTTCTTATTTAAAAAGTTCGAAAACGCGGAAGAAAATTATTAAAAGAGAAAAGTGAAAACAAAACTCAGTCCTTATACGGCAGTCATTAGTGTCGAAACAACCTAGTCTTTTGCAAAAACCTCTAGAACGAATATGAAGCAATATTAATATTAAAAGAACAAAGCATTCTAAAATCTAATTATCAAAGTGTTAAGGGCAAACGGGGATATTTTAGAATTATATGAAATTTATAATTATTCGATGCGTGAAGTTTAAAAGAACTCAAGTAATTCCTTTTATATTTCTTTTCTCCTTCATTTAGGGATTCAACCGAAGTTAATATGATTAAATCATTTTTGTGATGTATAACGGTCTGAAATAAAAATAAAAATACTACATGAGCGCAGAAGATGCGTGTTTGATAACGAAATATTTCAAAATCGTTACAAAAGGGTTTTTTTCTTATCCGACCAAGAAGTGATTGGCAAAAAACAAAGATAAAAGACTTGTAGCAATAAAAAAGTTTTTCTAAAGTACTGATGGATAAAACAGTTTTTCAAAGAAAGAATGTTATTTCAGAATGTGTTTGGGAAGCTATCATCCGTGTATTTTATTTTCACTGAATAATTTTATGTCAATCTATAAAGCCCCTCTATATTTAAGCAATATGAAATCGAACAGCTATTTCAAAAGTTCGCAAAGATTTTATATTGTTTTTTTGGCCAATGTTAATTATTAAAAGATTGTTGCTAGGCTGTAGGGTGGTAATTCTCTATCTGTGGAGTGCGAAAGAATAAAAAAATAAAATAAATATAGAAAAACTAAAAACTGAAGCCAAAAGTAAAGGAAAAATGAGCTTTTCTAATACAAAAAAAATAAACTGCTATTCCTACAAATAGATTAGTGTATATAAAGTAACACGAAATAAGTTAGAATAATATAAATTTCTAAAATTCATAGAAAAGGCGAAGAAATGAATGGGAAATCATTGTCAGAGATTAAAAGAGATTTGGTGAGTTGTATTCAAAATGTAAAAATAATTAGAACAGTTATGATAGGTGAAAACATACCTTAACAAAGATGTTAAGAGTTTTTGACCTCAGTTCGATATCCTGAGTTTCGAATCATTCATGCATTGAATCTTCATTAAATTTTTAAAATCTTTTTAAATTACAATGTGAATTACAATGTGTGTAACACGAATGTTTTCTGAATACTTCAACGAAATAGCTGTCATCCTTACAGCATTTATATACTGTACTGGGTAGATACAATCAGACAATGATAGACGTCTAGAGTTTTGCAACTGGGTCCTACTTCAGGCAGTATAAAATTCTTTTTCATGAGAAATGCTATTTGATTGTTGATATTGCTAATTAATTGATACGTTGTTGAATGGATCACTTTTAGAGCGATATAAATTCTTTCTTTATAAGCTGGAACAATCTCGCGATTTTCTAAAAATGTATGATGTGCCATTGTCAGAAACTCGCTAGATTGTCCCATTTAGTACAGCAATACGTTTTGAATAGCATTATGCCTGAAATAATGGATAATTTACCTTCGACAGTACTTCCACTCGTATATCCGCAATTAGGTGACGCTTCCCATCATCACACATCAACTATAAAGCTATAGTTGCGTGGGGGGATGACAGGCGGATTAATTCAAAAGGGCTGTTGAAATGCTTCCTAGATCACCTAACTTCACTCTTCTTGATTTTGACCTTAGTTTTGACTGTTTATACTAAACCTCCTGAAGACCTAGCGTACCTTTTAAAAATAATTCCAGAAGCAAGTCAGTCATTATCTTATTAGTTATTTAATCTTAGTTAGTTATTAGTTATTTAATTAATTTTTCTTATTTGCAATCTACTTCTAAGCGTACTGTAATGATCGGATGCAGCCCTTTCAAACAATTTATTTTCCAAAACATTTGCAAATGAAATTAATTTAGTTTAATCATGTCAACATCCAGTTTTGAAGCAATACGAGGGCTATTTTGGGACGCACAAAGTAATTTTGAACCGCGGTCAGATAACGAGGACGACGCCTGAGCCGGCACACCCTCTCTCCTTCTCCAATCTTCCGCTGGAGGGCATTTGATCGCGGTGTATGATTTAGCGTACAGCTGGCCCCATACACGGCAGGCTTTTGGTGGAATCGGGTTTCGAACCTGAAGCCCTCCGGCCCCAAAGCTTCCTCCTCCCTTGCAGTTGCAAGTTTCATGACTTCCCCAATCAATCTCCTCGACCCTTGGCTTCGGGCATCTTCTTAAACTTAGTCATTCTTCCGTAAAAATGTGAGTTTTACTCACATGACCCATACTACTTGACTGACATTGAGAAGAAAAACATGGTTACGGCCAAATTTGGTTAAAAGAGGCATGATGAAACATTTATTCCATAATCTAAGTAAAGTAAGCTAAATATTAATAGTCATAATTTTATCTTTACCGCTAAAAGTGCAAGGAGTCGTCAAAAATTTTACGAAGCAACCACTCATAGGGTCACAAACAAAGAAAATTTCCTGTAGAACGAAACAGAGCAGTTATGTCAAACACTGTCTGCACATGGTAGAATGGGGATATTGCTGTACTGTAGGCAAAATAATGGGTTACGATCTACCGGCAGGCCCTTGAAATACTAGGTGGCCCATATTACTCGCCGTTCACCTACTAGATACAATATTTAAGGAAAAATAGTCTTGTTTCACTTTTCCGAATATCTTGTACAACAGCTAACATAACGAAGAAGACATCATGTTGAGAGGAAAGCTATGAATATCAACAATTTTACAAGATTTAGTGAGAACAAAGTAACACATTTTTTTTCAAAATTACAATGAGTCCACCTTTAAAACATTATCCTGAATTTAAAAAAATGTTTTATGAACATTAATCCTTCTCTATTTGCTCTGAAAAAACAAAAGGAAACGGTACGGAACAACTGCATTGTTTCTCTACATATGAAGATAATTAGAAAATACGGCCCACAACTCGCGTTTAAGAACATATGACTTAGTTTTCATATCCGCATGGTGTTCTGGACGTAACATTGCATTTTGTATTACTATAGAAGCGGAGAAACTAGAAAAATGTTTTAGACAGCAAGAGAAACGATTCACCGTTTGTTCTAGACACTGGGGGAGAAACAAAATTATAAACGAGATAAAATTTTTTCGACGGAACTGTTTTTTTGGGAAGGTCAGGAATCATGAAACGAAAAGATGTTATTGGATGAGAAGATGAGTCGCGGGGGAGAAAATCGACGAAAACCGAAAGGAAAATGTTCTCCAAATGGATTTTCCACGAGTCATAAAAGGGCTAAGGTCTTGCTTTTCTCTTCCAGTGTTATTGCTTCACTGTGCTTTTCTTGTTTATTGCAGTATCTTTAGATTCTGTGAATAGATTTTTTTTATGTGTCTATAAGATTACTTCATGGCATAAACCTTTTCGTAATGCTAAAACTCGTGCTAAAATTTTGTAGTTCTGGAAGAAAGATTTTATCCATAGATTGTTTCTGACGTTAATCACGGTCTAACAAAAAGTGTTTTTATTGACGGAAAGAAACATCGTTATAACTTACTTTCATTTAACTTCGCTTGTGTGTGTGTAAAGATCCAATTTTGCAATCGAATTTTCACACACCTCATGATGTACTAGGGTTTTGAAATTTTGTAGGCTATTTTGATGTTTTCGGAACTTAACTGCAGTTCATTCATAAATTTTTTTAAGTAATGATTCCGTGCCAGTTATTTCACCTGATTGTGAATTTGAGAAACATTTATTTGAAGATTCCAATATATTTATAATAATTAATAATAAATTAAGGACTAAAGTTGTAAATTAATTAAAATAAAAAATATTAGCATATTAATGAAAGTGTGTTTTAAAAAACATTTTATTAGAAATGCTTATTGTATGTGTTTTTGGAAGCTGCGGATTAATATCACGATTTATGACATTTAGCTCCTTGTAAGTCTTTATTTTATTGCGGTTCATTATCAAGGCAAGATACTTTTGAAGCCCTTGAGATAAATATTCACTTAGAAAAGTTAGAAATATTTATGTTTCTTTTGTCGTTTTTTTTAATAAAATAATTAGGTGATTACTTGATAATTTCTATCTGAAAAATATTAAAATACTGTATTACCATCAGTAGCACATAAATATACGGAATTTCAGAACTCAAGCACAAGCTCAAGTAAGTGAGTGTAATATGAATTAAAAAAATTCCATTCTTTGTAAACATAAAGAAAGCTAAGTTAAATAAAACCTTGCAATCAATATAATAAGAATCGTCTTTAAAAACGAAGTTTATTAAGACTTTGACTCCTAAGCTGGCCGTAACCGGCCATGTAACTTCTATACTAGTGGGGCGGTTTTCGGCCGGTTGCTCTTCCGAAAGGGGTGAGATGAGAGATGAAAGGCCTGCCATTCATATCTCCCATAATGAGGAGAAAAGAGGGAACGGGAGAATCCATTCCACAGATCAATTAGTAAGCAAACCTCCGTATACAACTGTACTCAGATTTTGAGAACTCTTAGTAGTCAGAGGGTTAAAATCGTTCCAGCGGGCGCGCCGTATGGGAGAGATACACTTGAGAAGAATTTCATTTTATATCTTTTTAATAGAGACCACTTTGAAAATATGACCTTGGCTAATCTTCAGCTCCTTTCGACGAACTATTAGACATCGTTTGTAATTCGAGGCGTTAATAAGACTCTGCGGATCTACTATTTGTATTTCAGAGATGTTCGAGACAGATCAGGCTTAAGTCAGCAAAATGAATATAAAACTGACCTTTTGCTTTTTATATCTAATTTTTTTTTATTTCCATATTATCTTTACAATTTTATATAACAAATGTAAATATTTCAATTGATAAATTAGCAATTTTATTTTTTCACGTCATTCAGTTGTTTTGTCATTTTATTTTGTTTTTATGCTATCATTGCTTCCATTCCTTTTTAAATAAAAATTGTTTGAATTAATTGTGCTTATTAATCCTTATCCAATTACAACCTAATTTTAATAATAATCCTTTTAAAAAATTATGTTTTGAAATAGCGTAACTAGGAAATACGCGCGATCTTTCATCTTGGTATAGAGGGCGCCCCGATGGAAGGTTAAAAGATATATTTAAAAAAAAAATACTTTCTACTTCTTAGTCTTTATTTTACAGGTCATTATACCTAATGTTATGCATTCTGGTAACCAATTTTTTAAAATTTACTATCAGTTGACGTCACATACATGAAACAAAAAAATTAGTTGAATTAATATATTTAATGATATTTAAATTCTTAAAATAAAACTACCCTTTCCCATGATAATGGTAGCAAAAGAAAATAAATATAGAACGGAACATTTATTATAAAAAAACTAGATTAAATTAAACAATAAATTAAAAATATTGCTCCTAATTTTTATTTTGAGTGTTCAGATAGTTTCATTCATCATAAATCATTCTGTTGCACTTAAACTGTTTTGCAGCTAACGTAATTGCACCTTTCTGCAACTTTTCGTTTTTTCTTTTGATACGTCAAGAACTGGATAATCGCAACTCGATCTTTGCTTAAAAACTCTCTTTTTTTCATCATACTTTTACAATGGATTTATATTCAACTGAAATAAAACAATTGGTTTCGATCAGCGGATGAAATTAGAAAAATAGTTATAATTCGTAAGAATTAGGTTAACATAAAAATTGAAACATGTGTCGCAACAAATGGCAGATGTCATGAAACATTGATTTTGATTGAAGGCTTCGCAATTTTACAATACAACATAACTTACAACTGAATTCCCCAATAATTCCCGTTTAAATATTCACTTGCTACTATTACTATGGGACAGAGGTAATATAAGAGTTTATTGGCATCTATAAATCACAAGTCTGCAAATTTTCAAAAAATTAGAAAAACACGAAGTGAGTGAAACATCGATTAGAAATTTCCATCATCGTAAACATGAAAAAGTCAAGATAAATATTTTGTTTAAAAATAGAGCTCAACAAGAAAAAAAATCAGAATTCAAACATTTATTCAAATTAAGCGATAGAATTTAAGGAATCAATAAATGCTAATTACACTTAAATATGTCCCCAAGAACCAAACTTAAAAATAAGGTATGGGATATCCTATGTATAAATACAAAACGAATGTATATAGCTGTAGTCAGGTCACAATTTTATAACTGTTTAAAGCCAATGTTCATTATACCTAATAGTAAGTAATTACTGAGACCCAAATCTGTGATGATTCACCATTGCAATATTTTTGGGCACTCCAATTTATCAATTGAGTATAGTCAATACCTATCCTCGCGCAACCGACGATGAGTAAAGTGTCCTCTGTTTCTGTTGTTTTCTTCCATCAACGATTCTGTTGCGGAGTTGGAATAAATGGTCATTTCAAAAACAACTCAAATGTTCTGGGAGTTGCCATCAACCGGGCTTAGCTATTCGCTTGATCACACTTTGCATGGTTGAAGCAGCGAAAAAGCAATTTTTAAAGAAGGGAAAGTGTTGATTTGTCATTTAGCTCCCTTGTTTGCTCTTAAGCTCAGTTAATATATTTCAGTGAATCGGTAAAACTTATGGGTTAGATCTTAAATATTCCATGAAAGAGAGGCAAGAGGACAGCAGGAAGTTAATCCATGGAGTTTAGTTTAAGCAAAGTCCGAAAAGGAAATAATCTGGGGATATTTATGGTCGAAATGAAAAATATGCAACAATTAACTGGATTATTGTAGTCTGCTTGGCGCGAAAGAGAAAAATAATGCCCTGCTACTACAGAATCGGCTTTCGTATTTGCAACGGTTGAATTTATGGAGTAGTGTCAGTGGTAAGAAGTGCGCGTAATCCTTCTTCCGATCTTCTTTTCCTATAATTGATCGATGCCTGCTTCTCGTTTATGAATATGTGTTTTATAGGTATATTGTTACATTGACGGGGAAAATATTTCATCTTCGTATGGTTATTTTTTCTTACATGCTGGATTGATGACTTTAAGTGCGAAATGATGTAACCAGAAAAGAACTACTGATGTTTGCCAAAAAATAACTTTTTGCATATCAAAAAGTTAGGAACAATTGTTGCAACAAATCTTTGAGTCTATTGTGCATCTGTGTGAGAGAGTGAGAGATTTTGTGTGTTTGTGTGCGTACGTGCTGCTTTCTCAAAATGCATTTGTAGTTGAAATATCCGATATCCATTTTTTTCTAATATTTGAAGCAGTTTTTTACATTCGAAAATGTAATTTACATAAAATCTTAATGAATAAAAAAGTTCGAACTATTTATTTTTTTAATGTGACGGTTTTTAACACTTCTTACCAAAAACTAAAGACAAAAATTTTATGTTTTTCGTACATGTAGTCATATAATTGCTTGCTAAGGAGTTAACAAAAAGATTTCCGATATTTATGAAGTCCTTTAAACTATATGAGCTTAATATGAAATCAGATTTCTTAGGAAATTGTTGTTTTTCTTTCAATATTGAAAGTTGCTTGGATTTACGACGTATCCTTTTTATGCAACTATTTTGGTTCTCTAGTTTTATATCGAGAAAAAATAAACTTGTAGACTACATTGAGAAGATAAAGAATTTTCTTCATTTTCCTAACCACTAGTTTGTAGGTTGTTCCAACTTTTTCTGCAACATTACTCATTTTTTAAAAATTTTGATGACTGATAATATTTTTTTCTTCGTTTCCATCACAATAATGAATGATTGTGATCCACTTCCATACATCTAGCCCCGACTTGAATATTTCTTCTATCAGCTAACTTGGTAATCCATGTGAACAAATTTGGAGGAACTTCCATGGATATCTATTACATACCCTCCATCCTTTAAAAGTCCCATACTCAATTCTTTATGATGAGAAGTAAAAATATGAGATTTTAGAAAATATGGGGTTTATATTGCAAAAGTAAAATCAGCAATGGAGAAAGAAGAAATAAATCAAAATTTCAAGAAAACGAGACAAAAGAAGTTTCCGCAATATTTATACTCTGTTTCGCTTTCCTTGGATTAAAGTAGAGTTTTTTCTTATGAACGAAAAATAAATAAACCATGTTTACTAATAAAAGTTATTTTTTACTTTCCTCTTAAACTTCAGTTTATTAGATCAACATTCATAGCAAATGATTCGAAAGCAGCCACATACTGATAACTAATAACATTAAAACAATGAATTGATAATATAAAGCAATTAAATTATTTCGTAAAATACTGAAATACAAATGATATCTTATTTATTCAAATCAATAAAAATGCTGTATAATGACCCTTAACACCTAAAATAATCAATCGATAAAAATTTGCTCCTTTCTCAATGATATATTTCGTTTATAATTTTCCAAGGCCAGGGAAAATATCGGTACCGCGAGGGGAACTAAGCGGCAAATACAAAAAAACCCAATGAAAACAATTATAATTCATAATTCAGAGATACAGGAGATAGAGAATAAAGACACAGTAAAATGAATGGCATTCATGAAGACAAACAAAACCTTAGTCATTTTATGAGTCATGGAAAAATCCGTTTCGAGATCATTTTTCCTTTCGGTTTTCGGTCACTTTTTCTCACGCGACTCATCTTCTCATCCAATAACAGCCTTTTTTCTGATGCTCTTTGCTTCTTAAATCGAAAAAATGTGGGGATTTTTTATTTGACTCTTCTCCAGCATCGAGCAGAAACAGTAAATCGAATCTCTTTCTATCCAAGACACGTTTTCCAGTTTCCCCGTTTTGATGGCCGTACAAAATGCAGTCACACGTCCAGGAGACAAAACAGAAATAAAAATTGGGTAATAAATTTTTAAACTGATAGAGGCTGGCCCGTTTTGTCATCCAGTTCACGTGCCGGGAAACATTGCAGCTATTTCTTTCCATTTTCTTGTTCTTTTTGACTGGAGTGTGTGGGCCTGGTGTCTTTGATGCATATTTTAATACAAGGTAATTTGTTAAAGGATATTCGTTTTTATTTTAAAGTCACTTTCAGAGCAATGGGTTGTTTTATCCGCTGTAAATCTAGAGCATCTTCCTGATGTCTGTAAGTTTTCCTTCTTTTCTAAAGCTATAATTGAAATCTGTCATAGCAGTACTTTGTATACTCGCAAGAATAGTTTTGAGATCTTGGAAAGAAATTTGTACTTACTGGAAGATAGTTTAATATTTCTTCATACTAAATACAAATCAGCAATAAATTTTACACTTATTCTCTGTTAATATAATGTCTGAATAAAGTCTAAATGTTTTAAAAAAATTATATATTGGCTCACACTATTCCATATGAATTCAATCCATAAATGCATATAAAATAAGCAGAATTATGTTTTGCTTCTGTATAACGCGTCACTTGATACTTTATATTTACTATATCCGTCAAGCAACACAGGAATAACATTATGGGATAGGGGTGGGAACCTGCGGACTTATGTCTGCATGTGGCCTTCTTGAGTTTCTTATACAGCCTTACTAGTTATTTAGAATTTGCATTGACATGTAATTGTCTGTAATATAATAATAATTACAGAACAATGATACTTAAGATTCTTCTCTTGCGGTAGAAAACTATAGAAGTTTAATGAGGCCTTTCAGTGCAAAAAAGTTCCCACCCCTTTTATAGGGTGCTTGTTAAACTTGAAGCCGTAAATACAATTAGTGGGGTCCCTGCCATATACCAAATTTCTTAAAATTTTGTTTGTGGAAATTCTAATATGCATCAATATTCAAACTCTGCTATTATGTGTCAATACTTAAAGAATAGAGTGCACCATAATTCGAAGCGGAGTGATTCTAATTCTTGCTGATTTAAACATCTGATTCTGAGTAGAATTGCGAAACCCAGCACGGCACGCTTCCTAAAGAAAGGGTAAAAGTTATTCTTAGCATTTGAAGAGAAATTTTGCAATAAAAATTATTGTTTTCTGGGTAAAAATCAATGAACTGTAAACTAAGGACAGTTTATAAAGAAGCTTATAAATAGGAATTGAGATTTTTTGCGTCTATCCAAGCAAACCTGTGTAGGAATAAGAATTGAAATCTCTAGTTAGGAATAATATCGTTGGAATAAGCATAAATAAGTGAATTGATTTTTTTAGCATTTAAATGAGAAAGTTTCTTAAATATTTACAAACACATTTATTTGAAATTTATGCTTATATATCCAGTACCACTATTTTTTAAACAAAAAATGGCATTTATGCAAATGCTTTGTTTGAAAAAGAGGGCAGTTAAAGCAAATATTAACAGAAAATCATAATATTGCCACGCACTCATTAGAGAACGCGAGGGGGCCATTCTATGACCCCAAGCCCTCGGCAAGCACCGATTCCTAGAAAACTAGCCACCTGTTCATTCCTTTCTTTTCAGTAGCTGAGTTAGACAACCCCGTCTGTCTTTTCTGAGTATTTAGAAAGTATTTCCGGAATTTTTCGTCCCCTAATACACGGTTGATCAGTTACTGGGGTCATGGAATGACCCCGAGTGTCTCTCCGTCTGTTCCACAGACCAGTTATTTCACGTGACTGATACGGTCAGTTCGTTGCTTTCCTTTTAATTCTGAATGTTGCCGTAATAAATGCAAGAATTGTTTTGCTATCTAACAAAAATCCACCAATTCTGTATCGAAACAAATGGCGTTTCATCCAAGACATTGTCTTTTCACTTATCAGTGATTACACCAATAAACGAATGGATATCCGAGATTAACACCTGAAGTTCGATTGGAAATAGAAGAAAAAATTGTTGCCGGGCCGTTGAAGTATCACTAAAAAATAAATCGAAAACGGTTTCGAGAAGAAAATGTAAGTTTTCTCCAAGAAATAAGGACATAAAAACTACTGGAACCTGCAATTTGTGTTCAAATTTTGTAGGCAAGGGACACGTAATTACCGTATGTAGTCATTGTGTCCAAGAAAACAAAATGTAACTGATAATTGGAATGCACATTCTAATATTTCTAAGTTTAATTAAATAGTGTTAGAATTTGCGTTTTCCTTGCAACAATCCTATAGCGAGTACTTTAATGATTTCTGCACAGATTATATAAGAAGAAAAGGTTATATTTTAAGTCTTATCATAAAAAATAATGGAGTAGATTTGATTTGTGTTAAAAACTGTATTCTTAACTTCTGAAAGTCAAAATCGCTATTTTTCCAACTAAAAATATAATGTTTTTACAAGCGCAAGGTTGAATTTCAGTTTGGGGTCATTCTATGACCCCTGCGCGTCTTATCCTCCGCTAAGGATGCGCGCGTTCTCTCTGGTTAATAATTTGGTCTCTTGAAAATTACACAGTCAAGAAGATATCGAAACTCAGCATTAGTATCAAACTAGATTAAAAACAGAGACAAATGAGAATTGATATATGTTTCAAAATCCTAAAACCTGTATTGGAATGGCAAATAATCTGCACGAAGTTTTTGGAAACAATTTAAATGATATGTAATATCAGAAATTTAATGTTTCTATGGACTCCAAGGCGGCATTATCAGAATACAGAACATTCTAGTAGACATCCTAAGCATCCAGAGCAACCTGCTACAATTGAGAATTATTATACTTACAATTTTTCTCTGAAGTCTGGGCAAAAATAAAATTTTAGATTGATTTAAAAATTGTCACCATATATCACACATAAGAAATATACTGATGGTATGATTATGCTATCAAAATTCGTCAACGGATATTATATCAAAATTCACTCAAAGGGGTCAAGCATAATATCAATGAAGGATTGATTGTAAATTTTTTTCTTGGCATATAAAAAGATCGCGCGTTGCATGTTTTCTCAGAAAAGTTATTATTTTATTATTTTTTTCTGGTTTCTGATCAAGTTGAGTGTGGCATCTGAAACATTATAACTTTGGCTGTTGATTCACTTTTTCGTTAGAGCTTATCAAAATCTCCTGTTGTCTTGCAGCATGCCTATAGAGGGGTTGCCAGCTCAAGTGTCGTCCTTGTCATCTGACCGCGGTTCGAAATTACGAAGTCCGTACCCGGATAGCCTTCGTGTTGATTCAAACCGGGACGTTAATATAACTAAACTTAGCTAAGCATGCGGTACTCCTGTTAGAGAAGCCAGTGATGGCATATGGGAGTGGGTGAGAGCTGACAAAGCAATTCAAAAAATTTATTTCATTTATCGTATAATAAAATTTAATTGAAGTCAGAAAATCGTTTTTAAACGATTAATTTAAGTTATAATAATTAATAAATTCCTCTTAATTGAAAAATAAGTTGATCTTCTGTTGTTGAAAATTTTAAGCACCCGAATTTAGAGACAATCAGTTTTGTACGTATTCACGAGGAGAAATTCAACCTCATTCAACATTCTGCAACGTTTAATAAATGCATTTAATTCGTTTCTTGTTGTATCAAAACCTTGCTATGCAAAATTAATTTGCTTAGCTCAAACAATATAACAGAAAAATTCGCCGTATGAGGAAGCACAAAGTTTTTCATGTCATGGGAGGTAAAAATAACGTGTTGTCATAATGTAGCATTAAAATGGCTCTTGCTAGTTCTGTGCAGAGTTATAAGGGAATTGTGTTATCAGATTGTATTGCATTAGGAAATTTGTTTGTATTAACAAGTTTATTGGAAATGTTGTAAAAATTGGCCTGCGTAGGTTATAAAATTGTTATTACCAGCTACAAAATATTCCACAATATTCCAAAAAAAATCGTGTGTTCTATAGAATTTCACATCTCTAACCTTAATAAAGTGCGGTGGTGTATAACTAAGCTATAGTATTGAGAAAACGTCAGTACCGTTTTAATGAGTTGTTTCAGGAGACAATCCTCTCGTTGACTACAGAAGGTGACCAGTAAACTATTGCAAACACGTAATGGAGGAAATCTATGTCATATCCTTTTGTGAAATCTCTCACAATCAACAAGATTCTTTTAATAATCAAAATGTGGGAGAATATTTTTAAAAGAAGATACATACGGACAAAGAAACATTATTTATGGCTATCAGGTTTTAATATCAAACTGCTCAAGTAAGCAAGTAAATGCTAATTAAATAGTGATGAAATAATGAATTTTAAATATAGATTAGAAATCAGAAAAAGTCAAAACAGAATTATAAGAAGAAGAATCAAAAATAAGAAGAAAACAGAATTATCAATAACATAAAAATAAAAATGTAAATTCCTGACTACGAAAAGGTACAATGAAAAAAAATATGAAAAATTGATAAATAAAAGATTGCTTGCTAAAAAATTTGAAAGTGATAGGTGCAGCTTTTCCAGTTAGAAAATTCCCTTGAGAAACATGTAATTTTTAGTTACCTCACGACTGAGAGATTTGTATTCACATTTAAAAATAACCGAGTCTTTAAAGGTTTTTACCTATAAAAAGGTGTTGTCAGAGTCTAATAGTTGTTTCTTTCATGCTTAGAACTATGTTTCCATTTTCCGAATGTCAAAAAATTACTTTAATGAAACATTTCAAAAATTAGTTATGTATCCATAATTCATGAGTTGCAGCCATTGTAAGTTTGGTATATAATTTGGTATACATTCAACTTGTTTCTACAAGCAAACTGTTATGTAATTTGGATATATGACTATTCATTAATTTTCTTAAGTGACTTAAAAATTAAGATCTAGAAGTTTTGTTCATGAAGGAAATCAAAATACATGAAAATTAGTTTTCACAGGAATGGAGGCCATATTAGTGCAAATATTTTTCTTTCAAATTGGATCAGTACTGCAAATTTTCAAAAATGCTGAAAGAGCAATTGCGTTTTTTATTATTAAAAGATCAAATATTTCACACAAATAAGTTAATGGAGAAATATTTTGAGTTTTATTTTTGAAATGTACTTTTCTTGGACTAAATTAAAAAACTAATAGCCACATGATAATTGTAAATTTTTCGATTACTATAATGGCACATTTCTGTAGGACAACGAAACAAAATTATAATTAATATATAATAAATAATAACAAATTAAGCAATATCTTATTTCTAAAGGTCTTTATGGAAAATTTAATTTCGAAATATTTTAGCAGAAACACTTCAAATCTATTATAAATTTTCTAGGCAAATTGACTAATCCACCTGAACTTTAAAAGTCAATAAATCATTCTTAAAATGTGCTATCCCTTCCAAAAGTCTTCAAATCTTCGATTCTAAATCCATATTTCAAGTCCAAGTCGTTGAACATCATCTACATAATATCTTTGCGTAGAATCCACAAGATATATATCTAATGCTTGGTTCCTGTCACAGGATAGATGCAAATGAGCTATCATAAGTCATCCGGGTCGTACATCTCCACACAAACTTATTACCATTTCATTCCGAGTGCAAGTGAGAGCAATTAGGAATCCACCCTTTATTAATAAAGGTAACAATATACATGTGAAGGATGTTTATCACGAAATAGTAGAGAATGAACGCAGATTCCGTACGTATCGCGAGAGTCGAAGGTATGGCATTCTAATAATTGACACTATGAACACTTCGGCCTTTAATTTTCACTCCATATCTTACTTG
This sequence comes from Araneus ventricosus, assembly GCA_013235015.1. NCBI lineage: Eukaryota > Metazoa > Arthropoda > Arachnida > Araneae > Araneidae > Araneus > Araneus ventricosus. The sequence goes on along the minus strand of BGPR01031309.1, from coordinate 1,920 downwards.
CAAATGCTTTTCTTCCCAACGGGAAACGTGGAGGTTTGTAGGGAAACATTTCTTGTGCCTAAACCGTGTAATAGTCGTTGTGTCTAAAGTGTTGAAATAGATCATACTTTTTGGATGGGCATATTAAAAATTAACTAAGGCGTATAATGATGTGTAATCTAAAATATAATTTTTAAATGAAAGTTTTAAAACATTATCAGCTTCCTGTGAATCGGGGTGAGCCCAAATAATTTTCGTCTTCATCAATTTGTGGACAGTCCCCTAAACGTCCTCGTGACAAAATCTTCACTGTAAAATGTGAATTCCCACGATTCTCCAGAAATGATTGTGAACCATTGCATTCAAATTAACTCTAAATGTTTCGCATTTTACAAACATTTCAATACTTTTGTCCAGTAGTGTAGATGTAGAAAAAAACTTTGATTTTAATTCATGTGCATTTTAATTAAAGAAACAATAAATTTATGCAACTTATCAAAGTAAAAATATCCAAACCTTATAAATATACAATAAACTTATAGAAAATCTCATAAATACATAAGACAGGAACATATGCGTTAAAATTCCCGGTATCTGTCCTTATATTCTAAAGAATTATTTCGCAAACAAATCGATATCTTTATACGCTGAAAAGCAAAACAAAAGGCATATACGTGTTTAAAATACTATATAAATTGCATTTTTTTAAAAATTAAAGTTTGATGTTTAATGGTTGTTTGAAGCGATAAAGGAGAACGATCTTTAATGCTTCTCTGTATAAATTTTGAGATAAAGAAAAAAATAATGATGCATATGTCGATTACATGGCAATGTTGGACTCATTGCGGTTTATTTATGAATCCAGATATAAATGGATATGTGTAAATTGTGAGTTACACAGAAAAAGATAGGATTTGCATAAACTCATTACTTTTTATTATATCATTAAAATTCGCAAATCGAAATACAAAGTAATTTTAACTAAATTATGCTTTAAAGGTACAAAGAACATTGATTAAAGACGAAGCTATAAAAATGAAACAAAACGAGAGAGGTTTTTCTAAGAAAAATGCGAAAAGTAAATTATAGCATTAACAAAATTAAAATACCTCTGACTGCGAAAGTTGTAAGAGCAGTTTTTATTTAAATTTGATTTAAAACTTATAATGCATGTTAGCACGAAATTTGCAAACAGCATTAAACTGCGAAGATAATCATTAATGAATGAATAATTAGTCTTGCAAGTTCATGAAGTTAAATTTAAGCTTTTTTTCTTACTCCAAAAGTTAAGAAAACCTTGCAAAGACTTATTAAATGAGAAAGTAAAGTCAAGAATTAATCCTTATGCAGCAGTCATCAAATAGTTAGGAAACAACCTAGTTTTTTGAAAAAAAACTCTGGTAAGAAGACGATGCAACATAAATATTAAAAGAACAAAGCGTTCTAAAATCCAATTTTAAGAATTTTTCTCCTTCGTAAAGCATCATTTAAAAATATATGAACTTTGTTATTTGCCTTACAAGGAGTTTTAATGAAACTGAAGTTATTATGTTTATTTATTCATTTTTTCCCTCATTTGGGGAATTATCTGAGGGTAATGTGATTAAATATTTTTTTAAAAAGTGGAAAAGTTATTTAACATGTCTCTCGTTTTTGGGTAGGGATGGGTAAAAAGTCCGTAACAAATTTAAAACTTTTATAAAAATGTGCAAGTAATGTTATGGAAGTGCGGTTTGTACTACAAGAATTGTTAAGGAAGAAGGGTGGGGGAATTTACAGTAGAAAATATTCTACTTCAAAAAGTCAACAATAACGGTCGGTATGCATCTGTCGAAATTATAAAAATGAGAATTATTAGAAAAAATCGAAGCTCGTTTGATCGTGTATTCAAATGAAACAAATTAGGTGGTAGATTGAATTAATATGAAAATTTTAAATGTA
>BGPR01031308.1:0-18118 GCA_013235015.1 Araneus ventricosus | reverse complement strand
ACAAAACCGATTTGGATGAAAATTGGCAGAGTTGTAGCTTGAAACCCAAGAACGGACATAGGCTAGGTGAAATCACGTTAAATTAATTATTTTTGACTACAGATTAAAAATAGTTAACAAAGAAAGCCCATTGACTCCGCGATTTGCGATGAAAATTTTTATTTTTCAATCTACGGTCACGTGATCCTTCAGGAATGCGAAAACATGTGAAATAAATTATTTTTTAAATCAACTATCACGTAATCCTTTTTTCAGCTGTAACTTCGGAACAAATTATCCGATACAAACAATTTTTATACCATCTTAAAGATAAAAATTTTACCTTTTCAATGATATTAATTTTATTTCTGTGACATTTTTCATTCAATTTTTATTAATTTTTTAAATTTTACGTGCAGACGATTTTGAAATAACGCAAATTTATACCTACTTCGCTGCTAGGAAACGGTTAGACTTTGAACTAATTTATCTTTGTTTCTGAAAGTTTTGCTTATGTTTATAAATATCTATAAAACAAGGCAGAAATTACATGTATCTGTCTGTCTGCCGGTCGATCGGTCGTTCACAAGAACTCCTCCTAAACGGTGATCGGTAGAGACATGAAATTTACACACAAGGTGCTATTTTCAAATTTCAGAGTTAATTAGTTCCTAAGATATTTAATTAAATAACGAACATTAGCCGCTTTTAAGCCTATTGCTTAGACGTTTTTTGCCAATAACTTCCGAAATCTTTATTAGACAACAATTCTTTTTATGCCATTTTAAAGACCAGAAAATGATCTTTTTAATGCTATTAATTACATTGCGATGAAATGTTTTCTCAGATTGTTTGTAAGGTTTAAAAATATTTTTGTAACGTAATTTCTAACAAGTCTTTTTATTCTTATAGAAATAAATTCAAGCCAAATTACTGTTTCGCGCGCGGTGTCCAGTGTTAAAGTTAATATAAGAAAATATGGTTTTTTTTTTTACCATTAACAACAAAGGAGACTTTACACTTCCGGTTTCCTATTGTCGTAGCATTTGCAGCTTTTAATGCGGTTACACAGTGATCCAATGACGTTAGTGAATTATTCTCTCGATGTTTTGTGTAACTTTCACAGTGCGGTATTACAGAATATCCATCTGTAGATACGGTAATGGGCATTAACAAGAAACATCACATACTGTAGAGCTCTTCAACATCTTAGAATTGTCAGGGCACCTTCCGACAAGCCGAGATTGAATGCCGGTGTGCCAGTACTACTAATACGTAACCTGGATATACCGAGATTGCGCAATGGCACACGGTCGCAAATAACACACCTAGGTCCAAACGTCATGAAAGCTACTGTTATGACTGATATAGGGAGAAGAGAGAGTATTTTAATTCCACGCCTTCCGATAATACCGAAGGATCTATCATCTCAGTTCAGAAGGCAACAAATCCCTTTAAAAACATTTGCCAGGCTCAGGGCCAGACACTGAAAGTGGCAGGCGTACATTTGGAAAAACCATATTTTTCGCATGGGCAACTATATATGGCGTGTTCACGTGTGTCCAGCCCACATAACCTCTACATCCGTGCAAATAACGTGGTATACAAAAGTATATTAGAATAGATAAACAATTTACATAACTATATCAGCATGCATGTACAGTACACTCCTGTCAGCCGTCCAATTAAGTATTATCTCCGTCAGAACTTTTACTTTCCCCTTTCAAAATGCAACAAAACATTTACATTCGTGAATTAAAAAAAAGAATAATTCAAATTCTTCGCGCACGAAGTCGCGGGTAACAGCTAGTAATATAATAAATGCGAAAGTGTGTCTGTCTGTCTGTCTGTCTGTTTGTTAAGCTTTCACGACCAAACCACAAAACCCATTTGGATGAAAATTGGCAGAGTTGTAGCTTGAAACCCGCGAAGGGACATAGGCTAGGTGAAATCACGTTAAATTAATTATTTTTGACTACAGATTAAAAATAGTTATCAAAGAAAGCCCATTGACTCCGTGATTCGCGATGAAGATTTTTATTTTTCATTCTACTGTCACGTGATCCTTCAGGAATGCAAAAACATGTGAAATAAATTATTTTTTAAATCAACTATCACGTAATCCTTTATCCGCTGTAACTTCGGAACAAAGTGTCCGATACAAATTATTTTTATACCGTCTTAAAGATAAAAATGTCACCTTTTCAATGATATTAATTTTTTTCTGTGACATTTTTCATTCAATTTTTATTAATTTTTTAAATTTTACGTACAGACGATTTTGAAATAACGCAAATTTATACCTACTTCGCTGCTAGGAAACGGTTAGACTTTGAACTAATTTATCTTTATTTCTGAAAATTTTGCTTATGTTTATAAATATTTATAAAAGAAGGCAGAAATTACATGTATCTGTCTGTCTGTTGATCGATAATTCGGTCACAAGAACTCCTCCTAAACGGTGAACGTTAGCGACATGAAATTTACACACAAGGTGCTATTTTCAACTTTCAGAGTTAATTTGTTCTTAAGATATTTAATTAAATAACGAACATTATCCGCTTTTAAGCCTATTAGAGACGTTTAGACGTTTTTTGCCAATAACTTCTGAAATCTTTATTAGACAACAATTATTTTCATGCCATTTTAAACACCAGAAAATGATCTTTTTAATGCTATTAATTACATTGCGATGAAATGTTTTCTCTGATTGTTATTAAGGTTTAAAAATATTTTTGTAACGTAATTTCTAACAAGTCTTTTTATTCTTATAGAAATAAATTCAAGCCAAATTACTGTTTCGCGCGCGGGCTTTTGCCAGTGTTAAAGTTAATATAAGAAAATATAGCTTTCTTTGACCATTAACAACAAAGGAGAATTTACACTTCCGGGTTCCTGTTGTCGTAGCATTTGCAGCTTTTAATGCGGTTACACAGTGATCCAATAACGTTAGTGAATTATTCTCTCGATGTTTTGTGTAACTTTCACAGTGCGGTATTACAGAATATCCATCTGTAGATACGGTAATGGGCATTAACAAGAAACATCACATACTGTAGAGCTCTTCAACATCTTAGAATTGTCAGGGCACCTTCCGACAAGCCGAGAGTGAATGCCGGTGTGCCAATACTACTAATACGCAACCTCGATATACCGAGACTGCACAATGGCACACGGTCGCAAATTACACACCAAGGTACAAACGTCATGAAAGCTACTGTTACGACTGATATAGGGAGAAGAGGGAGTATTTTAATTCCACGCCTTCCGATAATGCCGAAGGATTTATCATCTCAGTTCAGAAGGCAACAAATCCCTTTAAAAATGTCATTTGCCAGGCTCAGGGGCAGATACTGAAAGTGGCAGATGTACATTTGGAAAAACCATATTTTTCCCATGGGCAACTATACATGGCGTGTTCACGTGTGTCCAGCCCACACAACCTCTACATCCTTGCAAATAATGTGGTATACAAAAGTATATTAGAATAGATAAACAATTTACATAACTATATCAGCATACATGTACAGTACACTCCTGTCAGCCGTTCAATTAAGTATTATCTCCGTCAGAACTTTTACTTTCTCCTTTCAAAATGCAACAAAACATTTACATTCTTGAATTTAAAAAAAAGAATAATTCAAATTCTTCGCGCACGAAGACGCGGGTAACAGCTAGTGTTATAATAAAAAAACATGAGGAGTTTGAAATTTTCAATTTAATATCGATTTTAACTTACATTCTGATAAATTTTTTTATTGTATCACTTTGGGTCTTGGTAATAATACTCAAACTATTAAAAATGACAACAAAATCAAGCTCCTAGCTAAAGGCGTTTCCACGCTACACTTATTTATAACCTTACAAAGAGGTAATTCATACTAATCACGCGCATGTGCTTACACTGATACGACGACATCACAGGCAAAACAAATACTATGCGACAAACTCTTACAGATATGATCTATCCGTTGTGAGATCAACTATCCTTTTCCCATTATTAGTCTCGTAGTTATTAGCGATTCATATCTGACGGTATTTTGTCAGACAAGGAAATTCGAGCGACTGTTAATCTGACGAGCGGAAAGACTTTTAGACGTCAAAATGTTCAAATACTGCTGTTGTAGACGAGGGCCGAACTATACCACACTAATTATAACTATGTAGAACGCAGCTGTAAACTTCCACTTGGGGCGTGGTGTCCTTGAGTTAAAATCTTAGCTTGAAGTTTGGAGGCTTCGAGGTACGAAAACCGATTGCATTGAAGAAACACTCTGTAATCGAATCTAATGAATGTTTAAATCCGTCGAGATCAAACGTCCTACCGATGAAGTGTCACGGAGATTTGAAGAGCGAGGTGCCTCCACAAGCGTCGTAAGAGGCGTAATCATGAGTCCAAATGGTTCAAAATTACGAAGTCTATCTCAGTTAAACACTCACGTTTCGTGAAAACAGAATGCTAACATAAATAACTATCCTATTTTAAAATTACATCAGTAGGCTTTAGGATTTGCACGGCATCACTATCACTTTTATCATGAAATTGGGGCAACATAAATCTACAAGATTTTTCCATTTTAATTCCTTATTTTCTGTGTTCCCTACTGTGAATTATGAGGATTTTTTGTTCAGTGTATCATTTCAAATTATAAATCAAATATTAACCCTTTGCGGTCGATGCCGCCACAGTGGCGGCATTCAAATGTCGTCGTCGAATGGAAAATTACAGAAATTAAAAAATATTTCTGAAGTATAATAAGTACTTTTAAACACAACAAATTCTGTGTGTTTTAATATTCATATACTGACTTTAAATCCCGTACGGAAAAGAAACTGAGAAACGCTAAATTTCCTCCGACCTGCTGGTACTCCCATCTTCAAAACCAGACGACCGCAAAGTGTTAATAAGAAAAACAGATTTAACGAACTTCCAATCGAGATTAAATCCACGTGCTTGCCATTGTTATAACGGAATTTTAAATCCATCCTGAAAGACCAACGAATTCATGTCGTTTTTCATTCTTCCTTCATAAATGTTTTGAATTTCTTTCAAAACTATTTGAAAAGCCATTTCATAAAACATTAATGAAGATGCAACATGACAGTAGTAGAAATAAATATTTTAACAGTGGTTTAATTGAAGGAGCTTAAGATGCTTGCAGCGATAAAACAAGCATTTATTTCAGATACCAGCTTGGATGCGTCTCTGGTGATTCTGAAAGTTTTTTCGACATGTGCTGTAAAATTGAAGCTGCTTCTCTTATCTCGATTGATTTACTGCTTTAAGATATAATCAATAACAGCAATTAATTGCGATACTCTCCGAGAATTTTTATAGCTAATGGAGTTTAAACCAAGTGTCAGATAAATTAAATTCGGTTTGTCCGATATTAATAAATCAAAATTTGAAATCTTCCATGAACGTCAAAAAGGTACGACGTAGTGCGCAGCGAACCAGGTCAACAGCCACACTGAACGAGTTAATTATGTTTCGTTCAATTCGGCATCAACACGCATATGGACTTACATAAACTGAACAATTTTCAAATCGGCATAATTGCAGATTTTATTGCGATGCTATTAGTTTCTCTTGCTTTTATAAATTTATAGTAGGAAAGAAATATCAGGCTTTTTAGAAAATATTATTCACGTGCTTCAAATTCCATTTACGACTGTAAAAAACTGAACACATGTCACTTTATTAAACATCATTTAAGTCTTAGAAATTTTATATATGGAAGTTAGTACAGTAAATTAAAAAAAAATTCAGAAATGAAAAGATAGTGAATTCCGGAAAACATTTATTACATGAGAATATCATTTTGGTGCACTTTTGAATAAAGTTTATAAAAAGCCTGCCAAAATTGCGATTCATATTATCTGAAATAAAACACTTATTATATATTTAAAATATTTCAAAAATGTTCAAATTCTGAGTAACTAATAAAAAATCAGCATAATTTGTTAGAAATAATTGACTTTCGTATGATGTAGTCTTGCTTCCATTTAAGAACAAAAAATATGACGATTGAGAATGGCAAACGACTCGAATATATAAAAAAGTCAAGATTCATCAATGATGTTAAACTACACTAAAGACCAATAAATGCACACATAAAAATACATTGCAGTTGGACCATTCCAATTTCCGTCCATTATATGATCACTAAAAATGAATATTTATATCAACAAATATTAATCTTAATAAAAAATATATTTTGAAGTATCTAAAAGATAAGATAAAAACTGGAATCGTATCCCCGTTAAGTTATTTAATTAAGAACAGTTCGCAGAGGTTCCATTTTAAACTTAAAAATTGTTGCACGAAGTCGTTGAATAAATTTACATTGCAATATGAACATTCCTATATTGTGTGTTGCGATTAATGGCGTCCGTGAAGGCTTTTCCAAGAATTGGACATTTATAAAGTTTCTCTGCGTTATCAATAGGTCTATGTTTGTCCAGACCACCTTTTGTAGTGCATTCTTTCTCACACATATCGCAAGCATAGGGCTTCTTATCTGTATGAGTTCGATAATGAACAACAAAATCAGCCCTTCGTCGGTTGCTCTTTCCACACATTCGACACACAAAATATCTGTCTTCGGCGCGCCTGTGAGCTTCAACATCCGCGTCTGAAGGGCCCGCAAAAGTATCTGTACCCTTGGGAGAAGAAGTAGGATGACTTCCATCTACAGACTGGTCGCCTCTCATACATTGGAGAAGAGAGACATCTGGGGCAGTGCTTGGATTATACCTGTCATCCTGTAATATCGGCCTCACATTTACATTTGATTTCAGCAGCTCAAGTTGAACCGCAGCCGAACCATCAGTAGGATCTCCGTTATGTTGTATAACGAAAAGGGCACCAGAGGAGAAACTAAATGCCACACTTTTATCGAAAGAGGTTTCGCAGATGGGTTTTATTTCATTTTCAATTCGATCTGAAATGTTCTCTTCCGTGGCTGAGGTTACTTGGGCCCAATTTGAGGAAGTGGCCGATTGTGTGTTCCGTCCTTCAAAGTTGTGCGTTTTGAAAATTTAATTATTGCTTCTCTGAATCTTACAACTTGAATATTTACTACATCCGCTTTTGATGCAAAATAAGCCTTAAAATCTCTTCTGCATGAATACTTTTCGCTGTCAGGGAACGTTTCATGGCAGTCAATCATCCCCAAATATTTTGCTCGATTAATCTGTTATTACGGAAACAAAACAATTTAAAAGTATGACATACAAAGAACGTACTTCCTGGTTCTTTTATATCTGTAAAACTGCATACCTAAAATGGAAACGACGTACTGCTGAAATCTGCTAAAGAAAAAACAGTAAATATAGGTTTTCAACATTTTTGTGCTAACGTTGCATTAGGTGCATACATCTTTAATTTTAACATCAGTCTAAGACATGAAATAAAAGTTTGAGAGTTTTAAAAGAGGTTTTAATTCATTCTATACTCCTTTTAAGCCACTTTTTTAATTATAAAGGAATAATATAAAAGTTTATAGAGCAGAATGGATATCACACTAATTTATTTTAATAGTGTTTTATAGTTTGTCTTAATATCTCGAACAATGTGTTCAACAACGTTTCATTTTGGTTCCTTTTTTGTTATTCTAGTCCTCAAGATAAAAGTTCTGTGTCTCTGCATATTTAATGTTTCTCAGCGTTAACATTTAATGCATATATATTTTAGTTTTGAGATTTCAGACCCAGACTTCCACTCAAGAAGCAATGAAGGCCTGGAGATCTCTTTGCCTTTAATTGCTCATATCCGTTTAATGGAATCCCTGTGATTACTTGAATAATTATTTAAAGACCCCACATTTTTTATTTCTTGAATTTTTATGTACATAATAATTTATTTTGAAAATTGAGTTATGTTTAGTAGCTCATAGCTTTTATGAATATGATTACAGGACGTTTTACACTAAGCAAAAATTACGAAAATACATGATGATGGAACGTACAATATAAAATACTCTTTATTAAAACAATTAATTATATTTAATTTTTCCAGTCTCATAAAAAATGCTGAATTTTGATTAAAATAAAAGATTGTTAATTTGTTAAACTTTTAAACATTGATTTCCAATGCAAAGTTTATTGATAAAAAAATTTTTGTTCTGATCCCACACTGATTATTTTCGATATTTCCGTGTGTATGAACGTACCCCGAGTATGGGGCAGATTGATTCAAATCCATCTTTAGGAAAAAAGTGTAATAAATATTTCATTATGTCGTTAATGAGCAAAATTCGACTGAAATTAGATTAACAAATGCATAAACATAAGTTATTAGTTCTATTTATTACCTCTGGCTAGATCATTTTTTAGCTTTCTGAGAAAAAGTGTATCAATGCCCCCGCATTCCTCCTGTCACTTTATTAAGACATTTATAACTCGGAATTATTTTCTACGAAACAAAATTCTAGATAGTTGTAGAAAGTGAATATTATGAAAAATTCGCGTTAAACAGTAATTGTAGTGTTTAAATAGAGTTGACGACTTTCTCTTGAATTCTATATATATATTATAATATTGAGAAATTTCCGAAATAAAATTATAATCATTGTTGAACCCCTAGCAATGCGCATAAATTTAAACTCTTAACCTTTATAAGGAGAATTTTTTTAAATTGATTTTTTAAAATGGTCTTCGAGTCTCATTTCTTGAATAGAACATGGGAAAATACTTTTAAAAAATTCTATTTTGTTTTATGTACGGTTTATGACTAAAAACAAGTTTTTTACCAACCGACAACACTGGGCTTTATTTCAGCAAAGCATTTCCTCGATAAAATTCAATAATATTAAACACAAGTGAATTTTAAGAACTAATAATAAGGATAAGTAATTTCCTTCGCCGTTGTAGAATAAAATACGGCATTCTTCAGCGCATATACAATGTGAAAAAAGATGCAGCCGCAACTGAAAAACATCAATTTATTTTTATTTATTAGGAGCATTCAGGCTGCCATCTTTAAGTTGTAAACTGATTTAATAAAAATTTCATCATGTATCCACTTCGACAAGTCAGGCATCAAAGTCTTCAGTCTTATTCACAACATTCGATTTTAGAATACAAAATTGAATATGTTGCTTAAAGGCAACATTGGGCATTTAAGGGTTGATAAGATAACAAATTTTATTTTAGTCATTTATTGTTATTTCCATCCATATAAGAATGGAAATCTGAGATACTTATGTACTTCCAAGGGTTTTTTGTCATTTCAATTAAATGCTATTTACTAAAAATTTTTCTAAATATTAATTTAATCCAATTTTCTCTGCGGAATTTTTTTAAAAATGTTTTGGACGAGAAAACATTTCAGTTAGTTACAGTGTTAGTCGGTCGAACTTTCTTGTGTGACAAAATACCGTCAGATTTGAATCGCTAATAACTACGAGACTAATAAGGCGAAAAGAATGGTTGACCCCACAACGGATAGATCATATCTGTAAGACTCTGTCACATAGTATTTATTTTGCCTGTGACGTCATCGTACCAGTGTAGGCGGATACGCGTGATTCTAATGACTTAGCTTTATGTAAGGTTGTAAATAATCGTGGAAACTTGTCGAACTAGAAGGTTAATTCTGGTATCATTTTAAAGAGCTTGAGGAGTATTACTAGGACCCAAAGTGGGACAATAAAAATATTTATCAGAATATAAGTAAAAATTGTTATTAATTTGAAAATTTCAAACTCCGCATGTTTTCTGATCATAAGTTACAGAGTTTTCTTTCGAATTGTACGAAACGTACAGAATACTTGAAAACACGTAAAAGCAACAGTGTATTAATATTTGAATTTAAAAATTTGAATATTACGGGAAATATGAGTATTTTTTATTAAATAATGTTTTACTGCTCATACCGGAAATGTAGTTCTATATACTGTCAAAAGATGGCATCATCAGAAGCTACTTTAAATAAAACATAAAAAAGGCTCAATTCGTTACCGCGCCGTAGAATTTTCGTGAAAACGTCGGGATAAAAACATAAAACAAGTATTTCGCATTAATATATAATTTAATTATCAATCCCTTTAATACGATATTTACACAGAGTAGCATAATGGTTACAGAATAAATATATCACAAGTTTATCGCATGTAGCAAGGATCTGTGGTACCTTGTGATTATACTACTCTGTTTTGATATTATATTAAAGATATAGACAATTAAATTTCATATTAATGCGGAACACTTGTTTTATGATTTCATCTTAATTTATTTAATCCAACTTTCTGTGAGCAATTTTGTTCAATATTTTTTTGTCCAATTTTCTACGTGAATGAAAATAATAAACCACAAATAAGCTAAATTGATTACTTTGGAAGGTTTCTTTTCTTCCTCTGATCGGTTTTTAAACCAAAGCCTGGAACAAAATATTCCCATAACCAAAACAATAAATTTATATCGTAAGAGCTTCTTTTTATTATGGATTGTTTTGTGCTGTCAGTTATGAGTATAGAAATGGATCCGGTTATGGCTTGTAAGCGAGTTTTGTTGAGTCAATGACTTGTCACATACAGGACATGTCACGAATTTCTTCTCAATATGCGTTCGGCAACGCCTCAGTAGATTATATTTTCGAGAGAAACCTTTTTTACACACATCAGAAACAAAGTTTTGTTTGTTTACGTCTTATCTTACTTAAAGTGGATTCCTGATGGCACAGCGACGGAAACTACATTCTGCATCAGAAAACGAAACGGTTTGTTTATTATTGACGATTTCACCTCTCGCATAATCCCTAATTTGAATTACTTTTGCAGATTAACCTTGCGATTTTCTAAATTTTTTAGCCTTCTGTGGTTGGATAATATTTCTACCACTTTTTATTCTTCAGGGTGTAAAATCAGAATCTGCTGAAAAATCTGTCGTTCGTGGGAAAATTATTAAATCTAATCGGCTTTCTTCCTCACCTTGAGTAGAATCCGACGAGCTGCCATCTGTATTAAGTAGAACTAGATTCCCTGGTTTATTCATTATTGAAGATATAATTGAGGAAGAAACCAGTACTGTATTTTCGGTCTAACTGTTCTCAACTGAAGGTTCTCCTCCGTTTTCATCTCGCGGCGAACTGAATTCTCGAAATTCTTTATTATCAATCTGCGGAAAAGCTAAATTAGAGTATTCAAAATTAACAGCTGAGTAATCCAAGGTATTTGAATCTGGTTTCGTAGTCTTTTGCACTGCATTTTCAAATTCCTCGAGGTTTGTTGTGAAGCATCAGACGTCCTCCTCTTCCTTCCAAAAATGTTAACCATCTTCGTTAGGAGGTGGGAATCTTCCACAGAAAGGACACTTTTTTTTATCCATAGCACGAAAACTTCAGGCTCATCGAATTTTTTTTAAAGCTACATATCACCAGTGAAATGTAGCAAACCTCTATTTTCCCTTCAGTAGTAGAATGTAGCCATCTGTTATCACGTATAAACATTTGTAATTCCTTATGCTACCTGCAAAGCAGAATAACACAGCTATTTTTAATACTATCGCTCTAAAGGCATCTCTGCATAGTTTTCGATTTCCAGAGATCTCCAGATAGCATTTTGAGAGATACACGACTCGTAACGTGTATTTCTCCATCACGTTAATCACCCAATGAATCGAGTACGATTCATACTTACTATCTATTCAGATGACCCATCCTCTACTGTAACTAAGAGATAGATGAAAAGGAGTCATCTAATTAGATAGATGGATCGAATCTCAGACGTGAGTCTTGGCGACTAACGTGTAAAATTCTAAAGTTCATAATGATATACAACGATTACCCCTCAGTGACATAGCCCGTGCCGGAAAAATGTGATAAATCGTACTTCAGATTGAACAATAGTTATTTTACAATTTTTTAGAGACAGGAAAAAGCAGTTTCAATGGAAGACTACAATAAGCCTAATTTTTTAATAGATAGTTCGCGAAGATGTCCTCGCAATGAGACAAGAATATCTTCATTATTTATCAAGTCTTTCAAACTCATTGATTGCCACATATTAGGCCAGTTTTTTCTGTATGAGATCTAAATTTGGCACTCTGCAATTACGTGAAGCACAGATCCCGTTTCTTGTCCACATGAACATAGAGACCTTTCATCAAAGTATCTAGCATGATATTCTCTAAAAACTCCTTACGCCGACAAATTTAAAAATCATAATGATAAGATATTTGGAATATACTTCAATAAGTTACGCTACTGCCAAAGAGTGTAAAAATTGGAATGCCCCACAATACCCTAGCATTTCTGCAGTAATATATTTTTGCTTTTATTTCTCTGCCCATCGGCTTTGAATGTGACCCATTCTGAGCATAAGCATGGCGCATTAACACGAACCGCCAGATCTATTGAATAAATATGAATTAACTAGAAAGTCAACCATCATGGTATGACGGATGAAGATTGCCTCTTCATTCGAGAGATTTTACGTCAAAATTGTCGTATTTAAATAGATATTTATGCGAGAGAAATGTTTAACCTTGATCGAAAACAAATACAAATAACATATGTTTCATGACAGGAAATGTTTTTTTATTTAAATATTTCTTTATTCAAAAAACCTCTTGGTAAACAACATTCCGTGTGAAGTGTTTTTCGTTGGTTAATAATTTTCCTTGTACTTCAGATGTCTTTTTGTAAACATTAATGTGATTGGTGCTCCTAGACCTTGAACGTGCAGCATAGAGCTGACAATGGGGAAAAACAGGCTCATCGAGGTAAAATCCAACGTGATCAAAAGTTTGCTCATGAGATTTGTTGATAGTCATCGCATAAGCTGGAATTAACGGGAACTGGTGACGCTTGAGGACGAATGGTAGATTCAAGTCACTGGGGATAATTCAGTTCTTGGCAAGAAAACAACATCACCACGATTGCATTCAGATAAAATTTTCGCACTTATGAAATTTTCATGGACACCAGTAATTGATAGGCGAATGCCGCTACGAAGTCCTTGTTTGGGATTTAAATTTCTGAGCAACATGACGAATACTCCTTTCTTAAGTATTAATTACCAAAAAATATCAAATTATATCATCACGATTGCAATTAATAATCACATGCATCGTGTCGTCCAAACTATATCACGCGCATGATATACCACTGACGTGATTTACTACTTTCTATTAAGAAACCGAAATTAATTTGAAATATATGATTAATATAATTTAAAATTTCTCGGGAACTATCGATCATAACGAGATCAATTTTATATCAATCGATAGAAAATTTTATTTCACTATTTTAGAGCTATTAAATTTGAAATTAGAACCAAAATTAGTGTTTTAAATTTAAAATTACTGAAATTTATGTGCTCTAAGTAGGAAATAATGCTGTTTAACGTCTCGCAGTGCTATGGAGAGAATTTTATTTTTGATCACGTCAGAGCGTTAACGGATCAGTGAGAGACAGATCGGTGCTATTATATTAGTAATAATTAGCTTGAACGAGGGAATCCTGTGTGTTGCAATTACATTTACGATGCGTTCCCCGTGATGATCTTGAGTTCATAATTTACACCGGAATTTGCTTTTAGTCATTCAATGAAGGACGAGTAAACTTTAATTTAAAATATGCATTCATCACTATATACAATTAATAACAGTTACAGAATTAAACATAAATTAAAACTGAAGTTTGCAGTAAAGATTTGAACATCGAGGAAAAATGTCAGGTCACCAACAGGAAAAAAAATGGTGGCCAAGTCAGTGCGAGCAACAAATGATTACATTTGTACGAATTACACTGCGAACTTCAATACCACAAAAACATGAGCAAGTAGCGCCGTCTAGTGGAGGCGTTAAATTAAGTATGCAGATAAACAGTAAAATACTTTAATACCAACACATTGATCAAGGCAATAGGATGCGGAGCACTGTACAAGATCATAAAGGAAATGATTAGTTCTGCCGCTGTTACTGTGCAGATGCCTAACTCTTTAGAATAATAGGTCTTTTACGAAATTAGTTTCAAGAAAAATTATAACGTGTAACTGAAAAGAATATTACCACAATCAAACACAATTTAATATATTAAAAAATAACTTATAAGGATTTCCTTAATCTTTCAAATGAATCAAAAATTCTTGCTTAATTCACGTAGCTGTCAGATAAGCGTTCTTTCTTTGTAATACGCCATAGCTGTCCTACTACTACGTCTCATCACATCCCCGTTCCTAGAGCTTTGGTCTCCATCACTCTTGTTGCATCTGAAAACCATATTATGAAATATCTAAAATATAATAAGTTAAAACCACGAATTATGTTCCAATTAAGTTCTTTATTTAAAAACAGCGCATGAAGATTAAAAAACCATAGCAACTGATTTACAAGGTTGTTTAACAATGTTTATTTATTATTATGCACATTCTGGAAATATTTGTTGATATTACTGCTATCCCTGAATTCTTTTTCTCATATAGGACATTTATAAGGTTTCTCTCCGGTATTAGTCCAGCTATGTTTGTACAGGTGACATTGAGTAGTGCACTTTTTACGTGAAAACATCTTTCCTATCGTTGCAGTGATAGTCGGACGAACATTCTTGTGTGACAAAATACCGTCAAATTTGAATCGCTAATAAATATGCGACAGAATGCGAAAACAATGGTTGACCCCACACCGGTTAGATAATCTCTGTAAGAGTTTGTCGCATAGTATTTGTTTTGCCTGTGACGTCATCGTACCAGTGTAAGCACATGTGCCTGATTGTTATGAATTAACTTTATGTAAGGATACAAATAATTGTAGAGTGGGAACGCGTTTAGCTAGGAGGTTGATTCTGGTGTCAACTTAAAGAGCTTGAGGAGTACGTAGTAATAGGACCCACAATGAGACAAAATTTTTTTATCAGAATACAAGTAAAAATCGGTATTAAATTGAAAATTTCGAACTCCGCATGTTTTATGATTATAACATGAAGAGTTTTCTTTCGAATTATCGCTGAATGCTTGACAATGTGTAAAGGAAACATAGAATTAAAATTTGAATGCAAAAATTTGAATATTACGGGAAATATGAGCATTTGTAGTAAATAATGTTTTACTGAGCATAGGGGAAATGTAGATCTATATACCGTCAACAGACGGCACCATTAAAAGCTACTCTGAATAAAACACAAGAAAAGGCGCATTTCGGATCCGCGCCGTAACTTTTAAGTGGAAACGTCGGGATAAAATTATAAAACAAGTTTTCCGTATTCATATGTAATTTAATTATCAATCTCTTTACTCCAATATTATTGCAGAGTAGTATGATTGTTATAGAATAGATAAATCAGAAGCCACCACATACCCTTGCTACATGCCATAAACTTTTGATTTATCTATTCTGTAACCATTTTACTATTCTGTGTATATATTATTTTAAAGAGATTGATAACTAAATTGCATATCAATACGAAACGCTTGTTTTATGATTTAACCCGACGTTTGCACGAAAACTCTACGGCACGAACCTGAACTGCTCCTTTCTTATGTTTTTCTTTCTCATACATATCCCAGGAATAGAGCTTCCTCCAGTTTGATTCCGGAAATTAGTGGTCAGCATTGAGACGGGCTCCATTTAACATTTTTGAAAAACATTAAAATTTTGTATAACATAAAATTCATGGATATAATTTGTAGAAAAACAGAATTTTTGTGTCACATAGCTCTCAAATATATTTTATTCTATTCCCTTAACAAACAATTAATACAATAATAAAATAATGAGAAAATTTGAAAAAATCTTTTATTATTTTAATAATAAATACATTAAACAAAAAATGCAGATATAAATAAATACTTTAATTGAAACATTCCTATTTTCATTCACAAATCAATTTCTGAAATTAAATATTTTGCATTTCAAATAATAATCTTAGTAAAATCTACATCAAAAACAATTAAAAGGTAATAAAATAATAATTGATTCCTTTTAAATTAATAAATTGAAAACGTCTAAATGGATATCCCATTTTAAAAATTATCTGTAGTTTTCTCCAATGAAATTTACGTCTTATTATGCACATTCTTCAAATATGCAATGAGACTACTGATTAAATTAAGATTTATCAACGATATTTAAATACAATAAACACCAACAATTACGCACATAAATATACACTTCATTTGAAACATTCCAAAATCCGACCATTAATATCTATAAAATTCAATATTTATTATATCAAATAGTAATCTTCAGCATCAGTTTCTTAACTGAGGTGACGGTTATTGATAGTATGATGCTTGCAAATAAAAACAATTTAAAAAAACACTTTGTAAAAATATCGTTTTGGTGCACTTCTATATCAATTATATAAAAGACTGTCAAAATAACGATTTATGCTATTTACAATAGAACATTTGTTATGTATTTAAAATATATAAAAAAAAAATACTGCGTAACAAGTAAAAGTAAGTATTAATTATTCAGAAATAATTGATTTGCATATGTTACAGATCTCTGAATATATTGTTTCAATCGCTTCCATAGACAAACAATTATTAAATAACAATTAACGAATCGTGGAAGATTCAATTGTCATTAAAAGTCAATCAAAATTTATGAAAGATATTAAAATACAATAAACACCAACAAATACACAACCTCAAAAGTAATAAACTTTAGTTTGAATATTTCAATGTGTCTCTTCATTATACGATCAAAGGAAAGTTTATGATATCATATAATAACCTTAATAAAACAATATTTTAAAATAGCTAAGAGGTAATAGATAAAAACTAGATTTGTGTGCCCCATAGATTATTTTAGCCTATCATGGAGATACCACTGTTAAAACTTAAAAATTGCTTCAGAAGGTTGATGAATAAATTTCACTTTTTATTATGCACATTCTTGTAATGATACCTAAAATTACTGCTTGACGTGAATGCTTTTTCACATAATGTACATTTATAAGGCTTCTCTCCAGTATGAGTCCGGCTATGGGATTTCAGGTTACCTTTCGTAGAGAAACTTTTATCACACTGATCACAAGGAAAGGGCTTCTCCCCTGTATGAGTCCGGAGATGAGTGGTCAGAGCACTTTTCTGAGAGAAACGTTTATCACACCTGTCACAAGGATAGGGCTTTTCGCCTGTATGAGTTCGATTGTGAAGAACGAGGTTATTTTTCCGAATGAAACTTTTCCCACACTCTGGACAAATGAAATTTCCATGTTCAGGGCGCAACTGAGACTCAACATTCATGTGTGAAGGGCCTGCAATGGGATCTGCATCACTCATAGAAGCGTGGGATACAGCAATCTCGGCAGAAACATTGGATATGTTATTACAATCTTGAGAAGATACTTCAGATGTCCGTTGGTGCTGTGCATCCTCATTGTTATTCTCACGCATTTGTTCAAGTACAAATGCAATATTTTCTGAAAATAATGTAGATACAGGAATATTTTTAGAGCTCAAACTTCCTTTATAATTGCAAGTACTTGATTTCGGTATGGAGGAGTTACTAATTAAATGTGCATCAAGGTAGCTGTCATCGCCAGACACTTTAATCACATCTTGACCTGTTCCTATAAATCTTGGAGGGAGAGCAAAATTAGTTGGGAAATTCGGAGCTGCAGAAACATTTTTCGAATGAAACTCAGAAATCTGGGAAACGTTTTCAAGGGATTTCAAAAAACAAGATTCATCCGCAATAAAGGAATGGCAGCTGCCCTCATTTTGCGAGGTTTCACACTTTTTATTAGATGCTGCTTGGAAAGAAGTCGAATCAGTTATTTTTCCATTGTTTCGCTCCCACCGAACTGGGAGTCTTGATTTTCTTTTAGACGCTCCGCGAATGTCACCTTGACATCTGTAGGCAGATTCAAAATTATCTGACGAATTCAACAAACAGGCTGCTTGGTTTTGTGTTGAATGCACAACGCGTGAATGAACATTAAATAAGGGACACGAAAGTAAAGTATTGGACGGATTTCCTTGTTCTGTGTTGGAGACCATGCTGGAAAAGGAATTAGATCGTCCTCTTGTCTTTGATGCATCTCTTAAAGAGAATTGTCTATGACTTTCAGTGAGGCACGCATTTATTTGCTCAGGATTGTCAGCATCATTTTGTTTCTCTTCTGGAAATATGACCACAGGATTGTCATTCGAATTTGCCGTAAGTTCACCATTTTTTGTATCCATTT
>BGPR01031307.1:0-18118 GCA_013235015.1 Araneus ventricosus | reverse complement strand
ATACCGGAACCGGTGTTTCATAAACCGGTATAAGGTTCCGGTATGATGTTGGATCCGGTATATGAAACACCAGTTCCGGTATGAAACCGGATCCAGTATCATACCGGAACCGGTGTTTCATAAACCGGTATATTTTTTTTATACCGGAATTTTTTTTTTCAATAGGGAAAGCTTCCTGTCTGACATCATCCGTAAATTAAGCTTACCTTTATGTTTAACCGAGTGAAACTGATCACTTTAAGAATGAGCCATTGAACAACTTAGATCTGAGGAACTTTTTCCATAGATTACGAACGTGTCTTAATTAAATTAATTATTAGTTATTGAAATGGGTCCAATAATTTATGACCACACTGTCTTTTAAATGCTATGTCTATAAATAAATGCTACTTGTATTTAAAATAATTATAAAACAGTTATAACCACTCACCAAAAATGAGACAAATTTTATCAATATGAATGTCATAGTTATATTTTAAGAATTCAAACGCTAAAATGAAGAATTTTCTTCATTCTATCGTGCGTATTTGTAAACGCAATATGTGCGTAATAATATTTTAAAACAAATAAACGCACAAGAATCAATCAAGGTGTGTAATATTATGTGAAAAATACTTTTTTGTAAATAAAAAAGATTAAATTATTTTATTTTGAAATAGATTTTTATATCGTAAATCAAGCTGGATGTATAATTTCTATGCTAACTAGTCATGAAAAGATAATATGTTATATTTTTTATTATTTTATTAATTCCTTTTATTTTTGTTTTATTTATCTGTTACTAGGGGATCTTTTAAAAGGACAGGGATTAATTTCATTCTTCATTCAAGGCGTTGTTTCCTTTTAAGAATCAAATGACTAACCTCTGGTATCTTTAATCTCGAGGCGACATTTTTCTTCTAGCCCCTTTAAAACCGAACCTTTTTGGGTGGATACGACATGAATTGAACTCTCCCAACCTTGGGGGTCGTTTACCTCATCATCTGCTGTAACCTTCCCTTAAAGCGTACGGAAACGGGCTGTGGTTGGAGAAGATAATTTGACCCCCTACCGCGCTTATCTCCGAAGCGATCTCAGAACCTCACCTCCCTCAAAAGAAAACAACCACCTCACAAGGAGAGGTCACGACTTGGGAAATTCAATTCGGGATGAAACTTGGCATATTAGTAGCATGCCATTAGGGTGTTCACCCATCAATCTAAGAAAGTGCAATGGCCAGCCAATTCGGAGGAAATGGCCCTCAAACTTTGGGCACAACTTATATACCAGTAACTCTCCTCGAGAAATCAGTGCTCAGATAGCTCAGATGTCAGCGCGCTCGCTTATCATTCGGAAGGTCCGCAGTTCGGTCCTGGCTGAGCTTTCTTTATTTTTATTTTTTTTTCAAAATTATTCCAAATTAAATTAAAAATTTGAAAAATATTTTAAATCAAAACTTTAATTATTTTTATGCAGAAAATAACTTTATTTATATGATACATAAATTACAGATAAAATAATAATAAAAATAATATATAAATGGTAAAATAATTATAAATACATCTTTAATGGTGATAAATATTAACTATACTTAAAATTCTCATTCTAAATTCATTGAAAGTTTTAAATTATTGGGTTTTGATATTCACAAATTCTTCGTTCTTATTTTATATTGGAAACGGTAGAGAGCAGATGTTAATATATCGAATATATATGCAGATGGTCCAATATTTTAATGCTGGAATAAAAATAGCAGAGAGCAGCTGTTAATCTATTAAATGCGTAGGCAGATGGTCCGAAATTTCAATAATTGAAAAGGGACCAATGGATAAATGGCTTTACACATTATCGTATGAAATTCTTCGACAGTGCTTTTACTTCTATTCCTTTAGAAGCCCTGAAGAAACGAGGTTATTCACCTTGGATTTTGAAGTGTTTCTCATTGCTTTTTGATTAAATTAGCATAATACAGAGAGTTAAAATATTCTAAAGTGAAAAGGTCTATGAATTATAATACTACTAGTGTGTCGGAGGTTGAAGATGGAACCACACAAGAATCATTATACAGTGAAGTGTCAAAGTTGAGATTAAAAGATGCTGTTATTTATTATCAAGGTTTACTGGCTCAAAAGAATTTAATTTCATCTTCAGCTTGAATTTCTCATGAAGCGATGTTGATGGGTGAAGAAATTTTCCTAAATACTCTGGCCATCCTGGCTGAAAAAATTATTGTGAGTGATGAAGAACTTATTCATGAACATGAAAGGTGTCAAGAAAGTTATTTTCTGCACAAAAATAATTAAAGTTTTAATGTAAAATATTTTTTAAATTTTTAATTTAATTTGGAATAATATTGAAGAAAAAACGCAGCCAGGACCGAACTGCGGACCTAGCGAATGGTAATCGAGTGAGTTGATATCTAAGCTATCAGAGCACTGACTGCTTGTGAAGAGTTACTAGTATATAAGTTGTGCTCAAAGTTTGAGGGTCATTTCCTCTGAATTGACTGGGCATTGTACTTTTTTAGATTAATGGGTGAGCACCCTAATGGTATGCTGCTAATATGCCAAGTGTCATCACGAATTGAATTTCCCAAGTCGTGCCCTCTCCTTGTCAGTACAACTTTCGTAACTGTTATGGGGAAATTTTCAGACTGCCCGGGACCGCCTCGCTCGATGTTAGAAGGTTAATGACGAGGGGGGATAGATATTTCGTTTGAAATTCGGGCGATTGTCGTGCTTTGCTTAAGCGAACGTTTCGGACACATCAGAGAAAGAATTACGCTAATTTCGAATGACGATTAAGACATCCAAGACGGCAACCACCTCTTGAAATGACGTCATCGAGAAATCGTTTGACCTCCCAAAGGACTTAATGTGACCGATGTCCATATACACAGAGAAATGTTTGTTTAAACTACTCTGATAATCCCAACTCCGCGCATTAAGGAGCAAAAGAACGTTCCGATGTTCTTACAATGTTTAAAGAAAACTCAATAAACAATTCCTGTGTTTAGGGTGTTCCTGATGACTAAACCTGAGTCCAAAATACATCAAGACGGATGTTAAAATTTGACAAACAATTCATGCTTTCCTGAGATTGAAATCTGCATACGGCGGCCGCCATAAATTTATCGAAATTCTATTTTAAAAAGTATAATTCTTACAATAAACAATTAAAGACAGCGAGAATCGTAATCAATTGAATTAAGACACTCAGCTATTACAACTTGAAGTATTCAAGACTTGTAAAGTATCTTATGAAATCAAAAAAACTCCTACAACTTTTAAAAATTCCTGTTTGAGCACTAATCTTCAGATTAAAATCATGAACTTCAGGCGTCAAGTAAAATAAATGAAAAATCATGTAGGGACGAAAAGCGAAAACTGCAATTGCTGTTATTAAAAAACAAGCTATATTTAAAACCAGGTTAATGTCTCCATTGAGAAAACAACCAATATATGACTGAGTAGAATGGTCAATGGCCTTGATTAAAATGTAATAACCCAATCATCAAACAAAGTTATCTGATCATGGATGATAAAATAAATTAAACAAACCATCTGTATACGGGGTGCCCGAATCAAATGTCCCAAATTTGAAAAGTAGATTTAAAAATCTATTAGCGATACCTTGGCGACATTAAAAACATTGGCTGTTGAATTTTCAGATTTTGGCGATAATTTTTATTTTTCGCGTATATATGAAAACTAAGCTGTATGCGTACAAAATGAAGTTTGTACAGAAACTGTCGCAGAGTGTTGAATTCCCTGCGAAGATGTTATCTCGCATAGGAAATGAACACGATATTCAAAACCGCATCATTTTTTCAGATGAAGAAGCAACAGCGTTTAGAAGTTACTGTGTTCACAAGTACGAATATACAGACAGAAAGACAGTCAATTCTTTGACGTATTTAATGCAAAATTTGATGTGGACCTACGTTCCTGATGATATTACATTTATAATTAATATTTTTAAAATTCACAAAATGTGAATAACGAATTTATTCATTAATATGACATTTTAAGTAAGACACTTACGTTGCTTCATTCAAAAATATTAGTATAAAAACACAATCAGATAAATATGTATTCAAATGTATCTAATCTGCATGGAGAACCAAGGGAAAACGTTGCCAAATTGTAACTTTTCATCGTCTCTAAATCATTATGCTTACTATATTGTTTAAACGGTTGAAATATAGAACGGCATTTTTCCGTTAGCCGGCCGCAAGCGAAAAATCGCCAAATAATGTAGAATTCCGCCATATTTCTTACAACCATTCTCTTGGCGACTTGGCTCGCGTTTAGTTCACAATTGGCGACATTTGCGCCCGGCTTACGGAAAATCACTTCGTTCTCGCGTTTGGTTCACTAGGCGACATTTGCACAAGGTGACGGAAAGTCGGTTGACTTCGCGACTTGGATCGCGTTTGGTTCAATTGGCGATATTTGCGCCAAATAGCTTCACATGGCGAATTGGCTCCCGTTTGGTTCACAATTGGCGAAATTTGCGCCAGACTAACGGAACAGCACCTCTAGAAGTTTATACACACTCTTCAAACGCCGCCAAATCTCCTAAGCAATACCTTGATTGCTGTGCCAAATTGTAATTTTTAACGTTTGCTTCGTCTCTAAATTATTATTCTTACCATAATGTTTAAACAGTTGAAATCTAGAAGTTTGTATACACTCATAAAACGCCGCCAAATCTCCAAAGCAATAACTTGATCGCTGTACTTCATTGACACCATGTCGCCAAAGCTAATGGATGTAACACATGTATTAGCTTTGGCTACTCGTCACCATTTAAAATCCATGTACCAAATCATAGATTTCAATTGTTGAAACTTCCACAAACAAAATATATTTAAAATGATCAGATGAACAACTTAGTATGAAAGTTTGGTCACAGAATTCCAACATGGTTATAACAGCTAAATCTGTGACAATCAAAGGAGGCTTATAAATAATTTTAATAATTTAGCTTGTATGAAATCTAGATGGGAAAGCATATAAAGTTATATTGGTTGAAATCTAGACGTTGGTGCACACCCTTAAAACGCAGCCAAATCGCCAAAGCACGATGTTGACCGCTGCACTTCATTGGCGCCAAGTTGCCAAAGCTAAATGCAGGTAATACTTGCATTAGCTTTGGCGACTTGGCGCCATTTTAAGAGTGTGCACCAACATCTAGATTTCAACCGCTATATTAATGTTATGTGCTTAAATAAATGCGCAGTATAATAAAAATTATTATTTGAAAAGTAAAAATATACACACAAGTGACACAAATTTTTATCCATATGAAAGTCATGTTTGTTTCTATACTGAAAATTCGCTCTATAAAATGAAGATTTTATTCACTGATGAAACATTATACGTAATATTGAGTAAGGATTTAGAGTTGTTAGCTTCAAAAATATTAATGAAAGTCAGTTATCATGCTTTTAGCACATTTACTGTTGTTTCATTATATGATCCCATCATTATATAAATTTACACTTATATTTAATCCCGCCTTTTTTAAAAGAGACACATACTCGGTGGTTAAGTTCAACAGGCTTGAGAAATCATCTTCGACGTCTATGCACGAAACATGTATAATCACTTTCTCTAGAGATTCAGGTCGATTTTCCAGCCAAGATTCCAGCAAGACATCTATGCCGCTGCTGGGAGAATATATAATTAGCTCTAGGCTTTTGAGTTTCTTGCAAGCCTGGAGAAATGGGATAAAAGTGGAGGATAAATGTTGGATAGGTTTTTTCCAATCTAAGTGCAAAGTAACAAGATGGTCGTTGGTCTTGCATGCAAGAAGATGGCCAAATAAATCAGAAATATCTATTCCCCTGTTGGATTTCTCACCTCTTTCATCCATGTAATCCAGTCTTGTGATTGGCATGTTTGGCACAATAAAGAATTTCAAGTCCCGACGTGTTGCAGAATCGGTTGTAAGAATCAATTCTACTTGTAGATCCGGATACAGTGTTTTCATAAACCCCCAATCTATTGACGTCAACCCACGAAAATCTTTTATATCTGTGAATTCATTAAAATAATACAAGATTAACTTCGAAAGTACCAGCGTTTGGTAATTTTTTACTTTTTGGATGGCAGTAGACTGACGTGCGACCATGTTCTCAAAAATAAATGAATAATCCGTTTCAAGAGTTCTTAAGCTTGGGAGGTCTTCGAGCATAGGGAGTTTTTGAGCAGCATTCGAGTCCTTTTCAATATCCTTGTTCTCATCTCGAAGGAAGTTTTGAAGTTTGAGATGCGTGAGGGATTCCCTGCTGTTTTCAGTTAATTTTCTGAGTATTTCGACACATTCTGGAAAGTTAAAAAAGCATAGATCAAACTCCACTCTTTTCAGATGACGCTGCGATGCCAGAAATTCAACAATCTCTCTGCATATGTTGTTGTAGGTCGGTTTGTCTATGCGCGGAAGGAAATTTGCAAAATATAGGAACTTGACAGATGTGAGTTGCGTGTTGCTGGTCAAAATTTGCAAGAATTCTACTAAATGTCTGCAACTTTTCTTCATCAACCAGATGTAAACCCAAGTGCTCTCGATTTCTACGTGTCGGAACATGCAGCTGTATTTATGCGCAAATTTCATCACAGGGCAGGTGTCCAGAGATACCTGTGATTCTGTCAAAGCGAACCTGAATGTTTTCCAAGCAGATGAACCGTATCCTTCAGACCATCTGCGACACACCAGTGACATATTAACCTGGTCCTCACGTGTTTGGACGGAATAAATCTTTTCTAATGGAAGGGAAGGTAACTCGGACAACTTTCCTTGTTTCTCGCATTCTTCTTTTTCATTTGATTCTGTAGTTTTCGTCAATCCTTTATCAATTACGTAGTGTCTCAAAATAGGATCTTTGTCAATTGAAAGACAACCACCCATCTCCTGACAACTCACTAAAATTTTTTGCATAAAAATATAGACTGATTTGAAAGAATACAACGTTTAATCTTTTGCCAATCTGAATATAAATTAATGATTAGTTTCATTCACGTGGTGATATAAAAAATTCATGTCTATAGTGAATATCGCCAATTTTAACACTGAGCTCAAATCTAGCATTTTTGTGATTGTTATAAACATTATGTCAAAAATAAGTAATTTATATACTTTGTAATGATACAATTACATTATATTGAACAGTTTTATCAATATAAGTTATTGCGAGAGAATCCTCGATTAATTATTCATGCTTGGATTACTTACCATTTATCCGATTTGACTATTTAGTCACAGTTTTCTAAATCTTAATTTGATGTCTTGTATAAACATTATCAGGTAAAAACTGATACTAAATTGCGTGACATGTATGCTGAAAAATCTTTCTGTATTAAGATTGTTCTATATATTAAAACTTTAAAACTTTTCCTTTATATTTTTATAACTAAAAAACTCTAAATTATATCTAATTAAATGAAAACAGTTTATTAATATTATTATTACATGTTTTGCATTTGAGTGTCTGTTTGCTTTTATAATATCTGTGTTTTAAAATTTTGTTTCCGGAATGGCAACATTGTGTATAAAGAGAAGAAAAATGTCATTTCATATATGAATTTCAGGTTAACTTTGTATTCTCATATAATAAAAACGGCGAATTGCAGTCAATAAACTGGAGATTCCTTTTTTTTTCTAGTATTAATGAAGAGTTCGTTTTAGTTAATAGAGTACAAACACATCCTTACAGTTGGTGTGCAAGTTATAATTTACAGAAAATTTTAAACATTTTCAAAAGTTCCAACAAAGAATATTGCTAGTAGTGCTTCTATGTCCAGCTCGTGATTTCTTCTTGGATTGTAGGTTCTCATTAAAAAAGAGTTCTTGACGTAGATTTACGTCTTTCCATAGCGATCTAATGGAGTATCGAGAAAGGAAAAAATTATGATGCTTTTCGCGCTCAAGTTAAACGCTTATAGCTCTGCAACCAAACGGCATAGAAACATTAACAGAAAAAGATAGACATTGAAGATTGGGAAAAGAATTTTTGAATTTGGAATTACAGTTTAGTCACAGTCGAATTGCAAAGGTGGTGAAAATCTCGAAGGATTTTACACAGAGTCACATAGTCACACTAAACTAATAGTCACTATAGAGTATAGAGTTGATAGTCATATGAGGCTACTTTAGTCGCAGAAAGTCGCAGTTGAGTATTGTAAGTAATTCTGCGCCCCTGAATCCTAGCGGCCGTTTCGTAGACAGCCTCCCGTCGATTTGTTTGTAGTTTTAAATAGTCTTTTAATTAAAATAAGCGAAATAAATTTTATAGTAATTTTTTATCAATGAATTCGGTGCCTGTCATAGTCAGAAGAAAACCAAATTTTACACTACGTATAAATTTAAGAATTTCATCATTATGTCATGCCAGTTTTTACCATGTAATTTCTTTTTTCCAAATTTAGTTCAAGTAAAAGTCCAGGATCTGGTAGTGAAATAAAGAAAAAAAATAAAACGTACATACTCATAAAAAAATTATCTTATATATAAATAGATTACTTTTGGACGTTTTTTAGCCCGAACAGTTCATGAATGTTGAACATATTTAAAAAAACAACTTCGATCCGCTTTATTCTTATTTCAAGAATTAAAAACATCATTGAAACGGTTCACTGCATAAATAAGTTGCCTTAGTTTTAAACCACTAGAAAAGTTTCATTTAAGCAACGCATGCATTTAAAGCTTCGGAAAATCGGATGCTTTCCATTTAATGACTGCAAAACTATTGCCGAATTTGTGCAAGTTCTAAAGCCTAATCTGATAATAAAGGGGATTTGAAATAAAGGAAATTTATTACAGAACTGGTTTCATTTGTTTCAGCGTTTAACTACTGTTATTGTAAAAGTGGAATAAAATGTAAAATAAAATAAAAGTCCAACAAATGATGTTAATTCCTGACTCTTAACCTTTCTCAAGCCCTTAACATTATTGATAAAAACTTCTTCGCCTACACGGATTGCTGAAGATAGAGGGAACGCAAAAATAAAAAGACTGATCGTGTGGTACACGAAGGTACAAATGTTGGTAACCCCTGATCTAGCTAAAAATGTTACAACAGATAGAAATTCAATTGTCTCTCTGAAGCTTTCCCGATAATGAATTTTCATCGTTTGATTCGTCTGTAAATCATTATGCTTATAATAATGTATTAACGGTTGAAATCTAGAAGATTGTACACTCTCCTAAAACGCCGCCAAATATCCAAAGCAATAACTTGACCTCTGTACTTCATTGACACCATGTCGCCAAAGCTAATGAAAGAAATAATGCATTAGCTATGGCTACTTGTTACCATTTAAAGTGCGTGTGACAAATTATAGATTTAAACTGCTTAAACGTCCGAAAACAAAATATGGGACAGCTTTGATGTACGTCATAACTGGCGATAATCTTGTACTGGCTACTTTTTGTGGCCTACCCGACATCGTATCGTTAAGTCGCCAAAACAAAATATCGCCAATTGGGTCCTATATTGAATCTGTAGAAAAAAATGACAGGAGGCTGATGTTAAAGGCGTGGGACTACTTTACTCGCGTGACTCATTTGTTTCTCTAAGTTTCTCGGTTTCTCTTTGTTACTCGCGATTCTCTTTTGTCTCTCGAAGCTTTACAAACCACAATCTATCGCAAACATTACAAACATGTCCAAATTCGTTCTCTGTAAAATGCTTTACAAAGTGTTTTGCACCATGTTCATCGTTTTCGAAGACACTCTACACTGTAATTTGGAAGGCACTATCCTAAACATGAACTCATTGTGAACGAAACTGTTGATGTTGAAGCACCTCCGTTTAATTGCAAATTAGCTGAGGTTGCCTCTGCGACCATTTTCTTTTGTTTCTTATTCTCACATTATGGTTTACATCCCTCTTTTGCAAGTAAGGACGAACGTTCCTTATTTGGTACAGCTTTTATATGGCATCACTGGGGGTTAATTTTGTTTTGGCGACTTTTTTCAACACATTCAATATAGGACCCCATTGGCGATATTTTGATTTGGCGACTTTACGATACGATGTTCGTTTAGGCGACAAAAAGTCGCCAATGCAAGATTATCGCCAGTGATGCCATATATCAAAGCTATTTCCCTTTATTTTTCTGATTCTTTCGTTCCCTCTCCTGCTGCTTCTTTTGTTACTTGTTACTTTTCTCGCTGCTTCTTTTGTTGCTTCTCCTGCTTCAACAATTCTTTTCTTATCTTCTCTATATCTCGTTTGGCATATGTTGTCGTTTCCTTTCTTGTAAATTTACATTTGGAGGCATCATTGCATTAAATTTGTCGAGGAAAATATTTTTAACTCAATCACGAAATCTCGCTCTCCACAAAGTGACAAGCGAGAGCGTCAGCCAATTGTGCGCGCGTATCTCATGCGTGTAAACCAATTCATACGCATTTTCGCTCAACTTTGAGACTCAGTAGTCGCTGAACTACAAATACAATTTTAATTTTTTTAACTTGTGTTGTTACCATTTATTTCAAAAATAAGACACTAGTTATGATTTTAACACATGTAGATACCGATATATAGATGATCTCCCATACAAGGTTTTATGAAGCGTTTTGGCGTGGGAATCAAATTCCTTCGTGTGATCACAATGGGAGGAACTTAGTCCTATATTAAAAATCGCCAAAACCAAATTATCGCCAGTGATGCCTTGTATCAAAGCTGTACACAAAATATATTTAAAACGTACAGATGAACAACATACTACGCAAGTTTCGCCAAAGAATTACAACATTGCTTACAACAGCTAAATCTTTGACAATCAAAGGAGGCTTATAAATAATTTGAACAATTTTTCTTGCATAAAAACTAAATGTTAAAGTGGATTATATATATTCTCGGAGTGTCTATGCGATAAAGGTACTTTCCAAAATATAGGAACTTGACCGATATAAGTTGCGTATTGATGGTCAAAATCTGTAAGAATTCGGTGAAATGTCTGCAGAATTTTTTCATCAATCCGTTATTTTGAGTGTGACATCTCTTGATTTCTACGTGTCGGAACATGTTGCTGTATTTTTTCACAACCTCCATCACTGGGCAGGAGTCCATCGATAACTGTGACTCTGTCAAATCGAATCTGAACGTTTTCCAAACAGATGGCGAAACGTACCCTTCCGAAGTTTTTGAAAGTTTTATTTCTGCAGAGAGAGAGAGACATATCATTTTCCGTTGCGTTTCGTCTGAACATAGAAAGCTCTAAATAGAGTACTGTTAGCCTATAGATGGATTTGCATATCACTCGATAACCTATATAATTAACTGCTTTAATTAGGCATTTATATTATAGATATTTAGTTCCCAATTGCCTAATCACGAGCCGTTCCTGGCTGGATGGCTCAGTAAATCGCCGGAAATTATCAACCTTCCAGCTACAAATATATTCGTCCCCAAGTCGAATACAATCAAAATTACGCTGAAACTATGCAGGAACTCTACTTAAAGAACCTAAATATTGAGACAAAATTGTCTTGTGAGTGTACTTGAATGCAATCCAATAAGCAGGACTTAAAAAAATAAACCTCTTTATTTTACAAATATTCTAGGAAAAGAAACGTAGCACAAGTATTACACAGTAAGAGTTCACAACAGAGATTATCATTAAATCTCAATACAGCGCTCAAAGGTTTCTTATTAGTTCACCAGCTTGCTTGCTGATCAAAATCCAACTGACTCTTCTTGGCTTCAGAGCTTGCCTTTTTATACTTTTCAACAGGAAGTGACTTCATTAAGTGGGAAGTGACGTAATCTCTAGAAAGTTCATGAAACAGTAGAAATAGGTGGAGAGTTTGAGGTTCTTCTAGAAAATTCCCTTTGTCGCCAACTTTGCCGCCAAGTCGCCTAAATGGTCGCCAAGTCTAGCATCTCAGGGAAACGACTTTATAGATTTGTAACAATATATTTAAAATGAATAAACAACATACTATGAAGAATTGGCCATAGAATTCCAACATTCCTTACAACATATAAATCTGTGGCAATCAAAGGCGGCTAATAAATAATTTTACTTGCATAAAAACTAAATGTGTAAGCAGATAAAACTAAATTAATGTTCTGTCCTTAAATAAATGCTCAGTACAATGAAAATTATAATACGAAAATCAAAAATACACTCTCAAATCATACAGTTTCATCCATATGAAAGTTATATTTGTATATTTATACTAAAAATTCACACGATGAAAATTCACAAATTATTTTACTCTCTATTGAAACGTTATGTATTATGTTGAAGAATGATTTAACGTTGATAGATTAAAAAAAAAATTGGCAGCATATGAATGAAAGTCTGATTAATATGCTTTTTACACATTCATTGTTGTCTCAGTATATGATCCTTTAAATATGTAAATTTACCCTTATATTTAATCCCACTAATTTTAAAAGAAACGCATAATCAGTGATGTTATTCCAACCTGGAAAATCATCTTCTTCGTGTACGTTCGAAACATCTATAATCACTTTCTCTAGAGATTCAGGTCGATTTTCCAGCCACGATTCCAAACATTTGAGTTTCTTGCAAGCCTGGAGAAATGGGATGAAAGTAGAGGATAAATTTTGGCTGGGCTCTTCCCAATCTAAATGTAAAGTAACAAGATGTTCGTTGGTCTGACATGCAAGAAGATGGTCAAATAAAACAGGAATTTCTGTTCCCGCGTTAAAACCAACACTTGAATATTCCAGACGCGAGATTGGCATGTTTGGTGAAATAATGATTCGAACACCCCTACGTGCTGCATTATCGATTGTAAGAATCAATTCTCCTTGTAGATCCGGATACAGTGCTTTCATAATCCCCCAATCGGTTGATGTTAACCCTCTAAAATCTTCTATATCTGAGTATTCATTTAAATAATGCAAGATTAACTTCGAAAGTACCAGCGTTTGGCAATTGTTTTTCGTTTGGATGGCAACAGACTGACGTGCGACCATGTTCTCAAAAATAAAGGAATAATCCGTCTTAGGAAAGGAATAATTCATTGACACCATGTCGCCAAAGCTAATGAAAGTAAGACATGTATCAGATTTTTCGTCTTGTCACCATTTTAAATGTGTGCAACAACTTCTAGATTTAAACCGTTTAGACTTCCAGAAATTAAATCTATTTAAAATGAATAACTTACTATAATAGTTCGGCAATAGAATTCCAACAATGATTACGAAAGCAAAATCTGTGACAGTCAAAGGCGGCATATCAATTATTTTAATAATTTAGATTGTATAAAATGTAAATGGGAAAGCATATAAAGCTCTGTTGATTGAAATCTATAAGATGGTGCACACCCTTGAAACGCAGCGAAATTGCCAAAGCAAGACGTTGACCGCTGCTCTTCATTGGCGCCAAGTTGCCAAAGCTAAATGCAGGTAATACTTGCATTAGCTTTGGCGACTTGGCGCCATTTTAAGGTGTGTACCACATTCTAGATTTCAACCGCTATATTAATGTTACGTGCTTAAATAAATGCGCAGTATAAGAAATCTTATTATATGAAATTTGAAAATATACTCAAAAATGACAAAATTTTTTATCCATATGAAAGTTTTGTTTGATTGTATACTAAATATTCACACTATAAAATGAAGATTTTATTCACTGATGAAACATTATATGTAATATTGAGTAAGGATTTAGGGTTTTTAGATTCACAAATATTATTGACATCATATGAATGAAAGTCTTCTTATTATGCTTTTTGCACATTTAGTGTTGCAGCAGTATATGATCCTTTAAGTATCCAGATATACACTTATTTTTAATCCCGCCTTTTTTAAAAGAGAAACATATTTTCTGATGTTAATCCAGCCTGGGATATCATATTCGTCGTCCACGTCCGAAACTTCTATAATCACTTCCTCTAGAGATTCAGGTCGATTTTCCAGCCAAGATTCCAGCAAGACATCTATGCCACTGGTGGGAGAATATATAATTAGCTCTAAGCATTTGAGTTGCTTGCAAGCCTTTAGAAAATTGTTTATAGTAGAGGATAAATGTTCGGTGGGCTCTTCCCAAACCAATTTTACTGTTTGGATGGCAGTAGACTGACGTGGGACCATGTTCTCAAAAATAAATGAATAATCCGTCTCAAGAGTTCTTAGGCTTGGGAGGTCTGCAAGCTTAGGGATTTTTTGCGCAGCATTTGGGTCCTGTTCAACATCCTTTAGATGCATGAGGGACTCCCTGCTGCTTTCAGTTAATTTTCTGAGTATTTCGACACATTCTGGAAAGTTAAATAAGCAATAATCAAACTCCACTCTTTTCAGATGACGCTGCGATTCCAGAAAATCAACAATCTCTCTACATATGTCGTTGTAGGTCGGAGTGTCTATGCTCCAAAGGTGATGTGCAAAAAATAAGAATTTGACAGATGTCAGTTGTGTTTTACTGGACAAAATCTTCAAGAATTCTACTAAATGTCTGCTCCAATTCTTCATCAAACAATTGTTAGAGCAAGTGCTCAGGATTTCTACGTGTCGGATCATGCTGCTGTATTTGTGCACAAATTTCATGACAGGGCAGGTGTTCAGAGACATCTGCGACTCTGTCAAATCGAACCTGAATGTGTTCCAAACAGATCGTGAACCGTATCCTTCAGACCAACTGCGACACACTAGCGACATATTGACCTGATCCTTACGTCTAAGGAAGGAATAAATCGCTTCTAATGGAAGGGAAGGTAACTCGGACCACTTTCCTTGTTTCTCGCAATCTTCTTTTTCATTTGATTCAATTGTTTTCGTCAATCTTTTATGGATTAAGAACCTCACAGTAGGATCCATTTTAGTAGAAAGACAACCACCCATCTCCTGAAAATTAAGAAGGATTTTATGAATAAAATATAATCTACTTAGAAAGAACACATCGTTTTATATTTTGCCAATCTGAATTTAAATTAATGCTTAGTTTAACCTCACGTGTTGATATGAAAAATTCTGGACTATAATGGATATCGCACGTTTTAAAACTAAACTCAAATCTAGCATTTTTGTGATTGTTAGAATATCATGACATAAATAAGTATTTTAATTTTTATATATTGATATAATTACCTTATATTGAACTGTTTTATTAATATAAGTTCATGTGAAAGAATTCTAACGTTATTATTCATGCTTGGATTTATAACCATTTATCATATTTGACAATTTAGTCATTGGTTTTCTAAATCATAATTCGATATTACCGATAAAATTATCAATTAAAAAGTGTTACCAAATTTCATTATGCGACATGTATGGTGAAAAATCTTCCTGTATTCAGACTGTGCTTTATTTGGTTGATTGTGATTGGACTTTTTTGTTTTGGTTGATTTTTCGCACTAATTTCTCAATAGAATGGTTTCGAATAATTGTACGACAAAAATAAATAGACCATCGGAAAGAGCATGCGATTTCTGTTCTAATGAAGTTAGATTTGAATTTCTAAAGTAAATTACTGTATTTTGAGAATTTTTTAAAAAATAGTCAGTTTTACCATCTAAATGATAGTTTTGTTTTTAAATTTGTTGCATCCGAGTTTCTATTAACTCTATTATTTTGAATTTTTTTCAGCTTATAACTAGTACGGTTCTGTAGGATTTAAAACAAGAACGGTTAAAATATCTTTTCCGTTTTTTACAAATTAATTTCTTTCTGGGCCGTTGAGAGTTATTTTTCTCGATCGAGTTCCTCGCGCGGCACTTTTTCGGAACGTTGATGCCAATTTTGATTGGCGGACACGCAGGCTACGTCATGACCTTCACCTGAATGAATTATTTCGATTATTATTTTCGGATTTGATTTATATTTTGCTTGCTGTATAATAATCATTTTCACGTTCCAATTTTGTAATATTGTTTTGGATTAACGTACTCTGTACTGTAGCACGAAAAAAAAAAGCAGGAAAATCAAAAAATGTGTATCTTTTGTTTTGATTTTGTTTTTAAAACTTTTTCATGTCATTGTGGGCGGGTTTTTTTTCTCATTTCGTTAAAGTCCTGATTCCACGGGCAAAGCCGTGCGCGTACTGCTAGTCCTAAATAACAGCGGAAGTCAGAAATCTACAGTGAAGTCAATGACAGAAGAAAGCAATATTTTCTTATCATAAATTTAATAGCGGTGAAAACACGTGAATAAAGGATTTGATGAAACAATAAATTTGTTTTTATAATAATAGGAAACATCCTTACGAATTGCGCTTAAAATGAATTTTGAAACGTTAGTTAAAGTTACAGAAAAAATTGTACAACAATTGAATTGGTATCATTAAAAAGATAATGGTTTGCTCTTTAAGGTGGTGTAAAAATAATTTTCGCAAAATAAGTATTTCAGAAGTTATTGGCGAAAAACCTCTAAAAATAGCTTAATTTTCATTATTTAATTATAAAATAAAAATCTAATTCAAATTTTAAAATTAGTTTTCAACGTTAGCTCCCTCTTGTGCTAATCCATCACTGTGTCAAATTTGGTTGCCATAAGTCCAACGTCGTGGGTGTGCATAAAGAACCAAAAAACGAATCAACACACATACAGATTATAGATATTGTAAACAGAATGTGAATTAAAAACGCGTTAATTTTACAGTGACTTTTAAAATCTCTTGATTCAAAGTGGGAAAAACTCTCACTTTTCATTATATATATATATATTCAATCATAAGCAAACACAGAAACAAATGCAATAGCCTATCAATAAATTAAAGTTCACGAGTTCACGTCAGCACTTTTGAACGGCCAGGTGTGTTCCTGGCGCGTGCTATTGCATCTGAATCCATTGTCTGTCCATTTGTGGACTTTTGGTTGAGTTTTGACACCTTTTTTCTTCATTTTTGCATCACATTATTGGTTTTGAAATTGGGTTTCATGTATTTTATTTCAATTAGTCATAAACTTTTTATTATTTTTTCAATTAGACATGAACTTTTTACTTTATTTCTTTGATTAAAACTATGGTTTTTGTTCGGTGTTCCGGGAAAAAAACTCTTTTTAGCGTTATTTCTAGAGAATGTGATTAGAAAACACCGACAATATGTTTAAGCTCGTTCGGGATTTCCCTTGCTGATGACGCGTCCCGGACGTTAGCGTTATATTCCGTTTTCTTTTATGACGTGGATTAGATGTTTTCTTTTGTTAATATATATAACTTGTTATATATGAACATACAAAAACAAAGCAAACAAGACATATCAAAATGCAATTCATAAACCAAAAATTCATTAATTAAACAAAATAGCAAAATCTAAAGTAAGATTTAAAAAAATGAAAATGCTATAGATAATAGGAGCAAAAGGTAAGCTTAAACATTTAGATGTTAACATGTAAAAGAACACTGTTGTTGTCAAAACTATTGAAAAAAGCAATCCAAGTTAGTGAAGTTTTCAACAATAAAATTAGTAATTTACTCGTAAATTTAGTCTTATATTTAATCCCGCCAATTTTCACTCTCAAATGAGCCAAATTTTTATCCGTATGAACGTTATATTGGTATTTTTATACTAAACATTCCCACGATGAAATGAAGATTTTATTCACTAATGAAACGTTATATATAATATTCAGTAATCATTTAACATTGTTAAATTCAAAAATAATTTTGACACCATATGAAGGAAAGTCTTATTAATATGCGTTTTGCACATTTACTGTTGTCTCAGTATATGATTCCTTACGAGTAAATATATAAATTTACGCTTATATTTAATCCCGCTAATTTTAAAAGAGACACATATTCGTTGACGTTAATCCAGCCTGGGGCATCATTTTCGTTGTGTAGGTTTACAATATCTATTATTACTTTCTCTAAAGATTCTGGTCGATTTTCCAGCCAAGATTCCAGCAAGACATCTATGCCAGTAGTATCACACATGAACAATTCGAAGCATTTGAGTTTCTTGCAAGCCTGGAGAAATGGGATAAAAGTGGAGGAAAAGTTTTGAATAGGCTCCTGCCAGAATAGGCGTAAAGTAACCAGATGGTCGGTAGTCTTGCACGCAAGAAGATGGTCAATTAACACAGCAATTTCTAAAACTGGGAACATGGTTTCATGTACGAATTCTAAGCGCGAAATTGGCATGTTCGGCAC
This sequence comes from Araneus ventricosus, assembly GCA_013235015.1. Classification (NCBI taxonomy): domain Eukaryota; kingdom Metazoa; phylum Arthropoda; class Arachnida; order Araneae; family Araneidae; genus Araneus; species Araneus ventricosus. The sequence continues at coordinate 51 of BGPR01031307.1, read as the reverse complement.
GATTAAGAATTCCACATCTCGACGTGATGATGAACTTCTCATGAAATTGAA
>BGPR01031306.1:0-18119 GCA_013235015.1 Araneus ventricosus | reverse complement strand
CTTATTAAAACCTCATTATCGAAGACTACATCCCTACGAATCATCAAATATGTCAGGTCCTATATCCACTTTCTCAAACAATGAATAATAAGACAACAACTGGGTTGCTTATTAAAACCTCATTATCGAAAACTACATCCCTACGAATCATCAATCACGTTAGGTCCAATATCCACTTTCTCGACCAATGAATAATAAGACAACAGCTGGGTTGCTTATTAAAACCTCATTATCGAAGACTACCTCCCTATGAATCATCAAACATGTTAGGCTCAATATCCACTTTCTCAACCAATGAAACTCAAAGTATTCTCTTAAGATAGACCAATGGTGGTCAGACACTGCCCCACGAAGGCTTTTTGAATGACCCACGGGTTGATTTTTACAAATTTGCTTTTTATATCAAAAAAAGAGACAATAGACAATTGAAAATGTTCAAAAATTAAAGTCTAAATATGTAATGTCGAATTTATAAAATATATTCTTTACCAAGCAGTTTTATATCAATGAAGAAAGTTTCTAATGCTCTTTTAACGATGTTTGAGTCCACATATTCGTGTGAAAATTTGTTTTCTTTAATGGATTTTGCAAAATATACCAACAGAAATAAAGTCGGATATTCAGTGCGAAATGAGTTAAACTAATGAATACGGTATATGAACCTAATATTAAGAGAATATCTGAAAATGAGTAAATTTTGAAAATGGGAGATTAACAAATTTTCGGTGTTTCCAAATTATTGGTACCCTTTTTACCCCCTCCCCTTCCAAATGGCGCCACTGATTAAGTGGCCCACGGGCGAGTATTGAAAAAAAATAATGGACAAAATTTGATCCACTTCCCAAAAAGGCTTGCCATCACTGAAATAGACATAAAAACATCTTCAATGCTTATATGAAACATAATACATACTGTTCAGCAACGGATTCCGTGACTACCACTTTTAGACGATTTTACACCGGAAAGAGGTGACAAGCAACGAGTCATGTGAGCGCATTTCCGGAGTTCTTTGTTAAATCACTCTCAGTAAAATGTAAACATCACCCTTCCATTCTTCACTTTCCCCCTATTTTGATGAAAATAACTCCGCCCGGCGCATGCGCAAAAGCGCGGAGGGTTTCCGAATCCGTTACTGAACAATTTTTGAAAAAGTTTAGCTTTATTTTTCTTCATTTTGTACTTAAAAAATTCAAAGAATTTGAATGATGCATTTATGCTCAACAGCAAAACTTTTTAACATATTGGATATAAACGAGTTTACGATAGAAACCACATTACAAATTGTTCAAAAATCTGGACCCAGTAATAAGAGTGATAGATTCAATAAGACAACATTTGTTCAGCTTGAAATAAAACCACAATAGAAAACTAGCTAAAATCTAGCTACAATTTATCAAAGAATCTCTAAATTAGGGTCACAGAAGAGCCACTATCTGCCCTGATGCAATAAACAACTTTTTACAACTCAGTTACAACCAAGAAAAAAAAGAAAGAAATTCAGGGGCCATGTATAAGCGGAATTATTCATTGAAAATAGATTTCTCATTCCTTTCTTTTTGCACAAAAAACGGTTAATAATGCGTTTGTTATTAGTAATGAAACTTTCACCGTACGTAAAGCAATTTCTAGCAGAAACAACTTACCAGTTCAACTTTCTTAACTAAACATAGCAAAATCTATGATGAATTCAATAATATATTTCTTGGTTAACTTTAAATGAGATAACCGAAAGCTAGTTAAGATTCGTACCTTTAAAACAAACCTTGAACTTTCAGCTCAAGAGCTTGTATCCCTTTGTAAGATATTAAAACCTGAAATACCCTTTTACAATTCAGTTAACAGGCTTTCTGCAAGAAAGAAAAGAAAACGTCTTCAGTACCCTGAATAAATAGACTTACACCTAAAACAAGCTTTATTTCTTACCTTTTTGTAAAAATCTTGGAAAAGATTTGAATAGCACTATGATTTTTAGTGGTAAATATTTTGAACATAATGCACCTAAGACTATATCTGATGGAAACAACTTTCCAATTACAACCCCCCAAAAAAGTGATTTTTATTTTACGATGGTCTCGATAAAGCAACTCTTGTCAAACTTATTAAACAATTTTCGTTCTAATAAAGTTTGTTTTGAATTTTTAAAGTAATTTACTGAATTTTGAGAAATTTTTAAATTGAGAAATTTTTGGTAATTTTTGATAAGGATTTTTTCAAATTCTCGCATCTGACGTTCTAACAACACTAAAATTTTCATTTGTTTCAGCTTATAGCTGGAACGTTTCTGTCGCATTCAAAACATTAACAGTTAAAATATCTTATTCCGTTTTTTTTTTAAATTAATTTTTTCCTGACCACTTCAAACAGTTTTTTTGCTAGCGAGATTTGACAGCGAGAGTTTCTCCAGACGATCCCAGAATGCATTGTTGCTATTTCATTGGCTTGTGGCTTATGCTTTCTACAATCCGATTCCTTCCGGTGACGTCATTACATTCGTGTCATTGTTGAAAATCAATAATATGTATCTTTTGTTTTGATTTTGTTCTCAAAACTTTTTCGTGTCATTGTGGGCATTTGTTTCCCATTTTGTTCAAGTCCTGATTCGACGGGCAACGCCGTGCGCGTACTGCTAGTCTCAAATAAACTCTACATTCTCTATAGCCAAGCCTATATTTTCTATCCAATAAAATCCAAAGCACCCTCTTACAATTCAGTTACAGCAAACACCCAACAAAAAAAGAAGGAAAAAAAGAAGAAAAAAAAAAAGACAAGATGTCCATAGAAGGCATCGACCGAGAGCATGTTATCAAGGATTTAATTAGAACAAACACTCAAAAGCGGGCAAAAAATTATTCCCCAGTATCATGAATACACTTACAGTGAAAATACACGTTAAAAAATAAAATAAAATCTTATTTCTTGTCTTTTGGTTGAAAAAAAACCTTTAAGCAAATTTGAACAGTTGATGTATTTTTCGCGACAAACCGTTGAAACATATTGCATCTAAGACGATATATGATAGAAGTAACTTTCCAATCACAACTCAAATAAAGTTACTTTTGTTTTACGATGGGCTCGATAAGGCAATTGTTGTCAAACTTATTAAAACCCAATAATTAAAAGCCAGTTAAGATCTATTCATAACTTCATCTCAGATATAGACGAGTCTATGTCTCATATACAACGATAAAACCCAAAACATCCTCTTACAATTCAGTTACATCAAACATCTAACAAGGACAACAGAAAAAAGGCAAGTATCATCTAATGTCCATAGCAGACATCTATTGAGTGCCTGTTATCAAAGATTCAGAAAGCAAATATTTAAAAAAAATCAAATTTCTTTCATGCGGGTCAAAAATTCTTCAGTATCCTGAAGAAGTGAAATTACAATTAAAAAAATAATAATTTGTTTCTTGTCTTTTGAGAGAAAAAAAAGGATTTTGAATAGTTTATGTGTTTTTAGCGACAAACCCTTCGAACATATTGCGCCTAAGACTATATCAGATATAAGCAATTTTCCTATTACAAGTCAAATAAAGTTTCTTTACTTTTACGATGGCTAGATAAGGCAACTCTTGTCAAACTTATTAAAACCCCATAATTGAAAGCTAGTTAAAATCTCAAACAAACTCTGCATTCTGTACGGGCGAGCCTATATCTCCCATCCAACAATAAAACCCGAAGCACCCTCTTACAATTCAGTTACAGCAAACATCCAACAACAGATAAAAAAAGGGGCAAGCATCTCCCAGTGTCCATCCAAGGCATCGGCCGAGTGCCTGTTATCAGAGATATTAATCCCTTCAATATCTTCATTTACATATCTTGCGAGTCTAGGAAGCCCTCTCGGCCAGGCCATAGTCATTTGCCGCGATATATCGCTCAGGGCTACCCGTTTTACTTCGCTCAATAATTTTATGGAAGAACTATAAAGGGTACAGAAGGGAAGGGGGGGATTGATGAGGCCGTGGGAAGGGGGGAGGGGAGCCATTACATAAAACGGAGTACCCCGTCGCCTTTGTTGACCTGACTGGCGCCTATTGGCGCCGACCAGCCTACATTTCTACCCCCTCTCACTCCCTGCTGCCGAAGCTCTCCGACCCCCCTTTTAGTTCGATTGTCTGCCAGGGAATGAGGGGAGTAATTGTTGCTCTGGTGCGCATGTGCGGAATCTCGGGAAAAATTTTCCGCATCTTCACAGAAGGAAAGTGTTTGAATGGATATGAACACCAGGGTTGCCATATTGGCCTTTTTAAGGCCAAATTCTGGAAATTTGGCCTTTTTTTTCAAAGTCCTTGGCCTTAAGAATTTTTACTTGGCCTTAAATTCATTTTTGGCCTTTTATTGGCTTTGTTTTTGCTTATGACTTTTAGACCGATTCTTATTGTATAATTGTACTATTTTTTCAATAAACGTTTGATATGACACTTTTCAAATGGCCTACAGTAAGCAGTAGAACGAAGTATTTCTAGGATAAGAAAGGTTTCTGTCCCCTTTCTTCAAACTGTTTTAGTCAGAATGCCTCTAGAAGAAGCTATGCTTGTCTCTGTACAGCATATGAGAACCATTTTCTCTGTTTTTATCTGTTTATTTTCATGGTCGAATTCTGTTACGAAAACTTCAACACAAAAGCGTGAAATATTAATATTATTATTATAAGTTGAGAGAGAGAGAAAAGGAAAGAGGACATCACATTACAGATATTTTATTATAATCACATTGAACAATAATATAGAACATTGTTATTAACATGGGTTGATATATTTCGCTCGATTTCATTCTGCACCGCAAGAACAGAATTTCTTCTTCTTTCTTTTTCTTTTTTGCAAAGCCGTGTATGTAGATGTTTTTTTAAAAATTTCTTTAAATTTTAGTTTAATAAAAGAGTATACATATGTCAATCTAGTGGGATTCCTTTTAATGAAGGGTAGTTATTTTCTTATAACAAATAATTGGGAAATGAGTGCAATTATCAATTTTCGAATTTGGCCTTATTTTACAGACGGTTTGGCGTTATTTTGCTATTTTGATCTGGCAACCCTGATGAACACAGTAAAGCACCGTTGTACGTCTTTCAAGGGATTGATGTAAAATGATGTGCAAATGAAAAGACGTATAATAGAAATTTTAATAAATAATTTTAAAATTTTTTTAAGATAGTACTAGTATATTACTAGATCGTATTGAAAGCAATAATTAAATTTTATGCATTTATCATAAAAGTGAGAAAAATCATACCTTTATTGCATGTCTTGAGTCAGGGTTTCCATATTGGCCTTCTTAAGGCCAAATTATGGAAATTTGGCCTTTTTTTAAAGCTCTTGGCCTTAGGAATTTTCATTTGGCCTTAAATTTATTTTTGGCCTTTTTTTGGCTTTATTTTCGTTAATGACATTTAGAACAATTTTTAATTACTTATTCTATTGTTTCTTAATAAATTTTTGATATTACACATTTCAAATGATATATAATGAGCTGTCAAACGAAATAGCACCTGAATAGAACAAGAATGTTTTAAATTTCTTTCACTTAAATTTTAGTTTAATAATAGAACATTGAACATATGCCTATCGAGTGGGATTCGTTTTCAGGAAGGATAGCTGTTTTTCTAATAGCAAATGACGTTTTCAATCAATTTGTCGAATTTGGCCTTTTTTGGCCTTATTTTGCTACTTTGATCTGATAACCCTACTTTCTACCAATTATAGATTTCTTATTTTATATGATTTATGTGCATGAAGGTCGACCTTCATTTCGAAATGGCAGGAAGGAAAAGTATGTTATCCCCCTCCCGTGCTTTGCAGGAAAAGTTTTCCCGGGAAGGAGAAATAATGAATGAGGCAGAAAATTTGCGAATTTTAGAAAGTGGGAAAGAGACGTAAAAAGGAAGCTTCGCATCGTATGAACGAAGTACTTTATCATCACAATGGTTATGAGTAAATTGGGACTGTGCTGGCGTATAAATGAGAAACGTATAACCGATGCTTTTCTGTAGTATATTTAAAGAAATTAAGGGGGCACATTACCGAACAAATGACCAAAATAACAATTTTCATTTTATTATCTTATTTCGTTCCTCTTATCATCCTACTTATTGTATCCAAATTTCAAATTTGCACCTTTAATATTTCAGAAGTTATTCAGATTTTTATTTACGATGACTATTGAAAAACATGCGCAAATGACAACTTTAAATGGCTCTTTCTCCACATGGACTTTCATGTTTTCAAAATGCTAAGCCTATTTACCTTTTTAAGATAGAGCTTTCAAATTTTTGTACACGTTTTTCATTATGTATATGATAAAACTGTGCACGCAATAAGCATTAAGTTGTTTAGTTTTTTTTATATGCAAGATATAAAATGGGGTACTTCTAAATTTCTTCATTTTTCACCATATAATTCAGTAAAATATCTATTTTTAAGCGGATATTAGATACACCTTAAACTCCATGCACAGTTTCGTGTAATATATTTTAGTGAATCTACAAATAAAGTTTGAAGCAAAAATACTCATATTTGAAAAAGTAGTAGGGATTTTAAAAAATTGAATTTTTCCTTAAAAAATTTCAGTTTCAACTAAGCAAAAATATTTATATTTGAAAAAGTAGTAGGGATTTTAAAAAATTGAATTTTTCCTTAAAAAATTTCAGTTTCAACTAAGCAAACAGATCAAAATGGATTTTTTCTCCTCGAGATGACTTTATATGATTGTTAAGTCTCAATAATATTAAAAATTTTTCAATAATATTTCAAATACAAAAAATGTTGAGAAGATTAAATAAGATAATGTGCCCCCTTAAAAGAAAAAAATAATGCAGATATAGTTGAATTAATTATGGATGGATGATCATGCAAATTTTTCCAACAAGTTTGCCGTTATATCGTGGGGTTAAAACTATAACTATATAAAAATAAGATTGGCATATTTTGGGAAAGTGCAGAAAGGTATGTTCGTAATATATTATGGCTGGGCAAATGTTGTAGACGATCCCTAGGCTCTATTTATAGTTTCAATCAGGTCCTCACATTCTCTCAAACTCAAGAGAAAACATTCATTTGCGTTTTTTCTAAAAAAACCCGTTTTGTATTTAAAGCATTCACCTCATGGTAAGATAAAAGGAGTTTCATTATTCTATTGCTTTTCTGTTAAACTGAACTGACTATAATGAACTTGTTTTAAGTATAAGCTTTTCGAACTCATCTATTAGTCTACTATAACAATAATTGACATAAAACGTCCATTATGGGAGGATAAAGTTAGATTTTTTTACGATGAGGAGTCCCAGCAATCGAATTCTAGAGAAAAATATTTTCGATTCATTTATTGAAACTACACAAAAAAAATGTATGTGATACCTATTCTATTTTACATTTACTTTTTTCAAAACAATAAGATTCGATGCATGCAAAGCTTCTGCGTGTCGTGATGAGACGATATCGATTTCGAAGACAAAATATCATGCGTTCAAATCACTATTCAGCCAAAGAGCCGTCATATATAGGAAACTATTACGCATTAAACTGGGCAGGTCACAAATCTTACGGTTGTATGATAATAAAAGGTAGTTACAGAGTTCGGATCTCTACGAAATTTCACGCACATTCCCATTTAATTCTGAATAATCTTTTGAAGTAAATTATCTTTTTTGTTACTTTCGAGTTAAAAATGAAATTTGAAGTCAAAGTGGAAGCAATTTTAACTCTTATCTAAGGTTTGTCAATTGTATAAATTAAGGCAATAAGATTTAAAAATAATTATAAAAATATGTTTGAAAGGTTTTAAAATAATTTTGAAATTTATTTATTCCTCTTTCAGTGCATTACGAGACGCCTTTAACATTTATAATTACAGTATTGATTAAAAATCAAATACAAGATTCGCAACAATAAATCACATGCATATTTTTACAATGAGAATAATACTCAGCATTTTTTTCACAAAACGTTAGATAATCCATATGTGAGAGATGTTTTATGGTGGCCCGCCTTTTATATATTATATACAGTAAAACAAAATGATTGTGTAAACATTAATTAATATCAAATGAACATTTTGTACAATATTTTTTCGGACATATGATTCAACATTGATAAATGTAGTGTTACAGTATGATCATGCTGCCATCTGATGACGGTAAGAATAACTTCACCTTAAAATATTAATCAACGTCGATAAATGTAAAACTCATAATATCGTTTTCGCTGTATTGAATAGTATCATATAATATTCAGCATCTTAAATAAAATTTGTTCTAGGGGTGATTTATAAAATGAAACCTCAGATCATGTGATATCCTGAGTTAAAAAGAAGATTTTTATAAAATACATTGTTTTTATATTAATTTATAAAAATTTAGTATCTCGAAAATACTGATACATACAATACAATACTTTGTTACGGTATTCGGTGTTCATAATATTGTATAAAATTGTGCAAATATTATATAATAATATTTCTGTGCTACTGGAGATATGTGCGATTAAAGCGGTACTATTAAGTACCATCGGGATTTAAAAGGTTGAATAATGAATAACTGATATTTAAGTTATGAAAATATTAAAATAGTGTGTTTTCATCGAGAACACATAAGTGTGCAAAATTTATTAACTCTAGCACATCAAGAGGTGAGTGATTATCGATTACAAAATTCCAGCTTTACAAGCGTGAAACGAAGTAAGTTAAATAAAAGTGTATAAGAAAAACGTCTGGATATGGAGCATTTCAATAAAGACTTTGCAAATAAATATGATTAACTAAAATTCTGTTTATCATTGACAATTTTTCCTTCACCGAGTCTATTATCCAACTAATTTCAGTGAGTATTTTGGCAAGTGAATTGAAAAACCGAAATACCAAACCAACTTCCCCCAAGAAATCTCCCAAATTCAATTACAAATATACTATTTTCAAATATATTAATGTTATTTTTAAAGTAGTTCACCACTATTTCTCACGAATTGTGTTACATAAAATGAATTGCTACTATCCCACTTACCGATTTAATAGTTTCGTTTGTAATATGTATATAAACGACTTTGCTTCTGCATGCTATTGCTTACTAGGACGGAGTCGATGAATGACAAAAAGTTTTCATAACACGGAACTTTTTTCTAACACTTTCGCGTTGTTCTCTGATTGCCACCTCCATTAGAATTACCTGTAGTCACGGATTAAATTGTTTCGTTCTTATGTTTTGCATTAAAAATTGCATACACGCATTAGGTTTTGATCCAGGGGAATCTCTCGTATTGGCGTCCGGGACATCAATACCTTGCCCTCTGGGCCTCTATTGTATATTTATGCATACAGTCTTTAACGGTTTTAGTGATTGTAATTATTTAACTTCTGATATCCACGGTTTAATCTTTGTGTAACAATAATACAGGGAAATTCAAAACAATTGGACCGATTACAAATAACATAATAATAAACAACGATAGGCAGCAAATTTTAAATCAGTAAAGAAGGGAGATTTAAGTTTTGCTTGGGCAACCAATAATTTCCCTATGCCTTCCCATGGTGACACGGGCAACATCCATGCGGTAGTCCATCTCATGCCATACACTGTGAGGCATGTTCGCAACCATTGATGCACATTCGACAGTCGCATGCATGTTCTGCATGTGGATATCTAAATACAGTAAAGCACCATTTCTCATTTATACGTCGTTTCATCGCAGTTCCGATTCATTCGTATCTATTGTAATAATGAAGTGCTTCGTTTATACGACGCAAAACTTCGGTTATACGTCGTTTAAAAAATGTGAAAATTTCCCCCATTCTTAGTATGAGATCTGTGATCAAGATGTCAAGATTTCGAAATTATTCACAACAAACTGATATACCCGGCCTTGCTCGGTATTAAATTAATTTCATGTCTAATATTTTTTTAAAAAAATATACATATTGTGTATATCATAGATATACCCGGCGTTGCTCAGTATTAAAATACTTTTGTATAAAATATTATAATACACGAAATCCTTTTATCGTGTGAAACGTTCTTAAATTAAAATGAGAACATCAATTAAAGCAAACGATTTTCGAAAAAACGAAGAAAACTAATTTTCTCCGTAATATTTGTTGTATAAGTACTTCAAATTTTGTTCAGAAATACTGAAAAATAAGAAAAGTTTTAATGGGTTTTTTTGGGACGATTAATTACTTTTGATTAATAAAAAACATGAAAATAAACCAAATCAAAAGGTTCTTGGGGTATAAATTGTGAATTGTCTGCTTTTAAACTTTTCTTTTAGTGTTCTCCAGAATTTTGTAAATGTTTTTTGGCAACAGTTCTTCGTATGTGCATTTTTGTTCATCAAAATTGAAAAAATAAGGTTAAAAATTGTCCATGAAATTTATTTTGAAAAAATTCTTTAACTGAGAGAAAAAAAATGTACGGAAATGAAATCAGTGTCACTGAAAAGCTAATTTTTTTAAAAAAAATATGGTGTAAAAGTTTCTGTTAGATAATATTTTCGTAAGAGATCGCGTTAAAAAGCCAAAATCTTGCTAATTTTTAATTAACTTTTGGGCTTTGAAAAGTTGACAGTGTCCTTTATCTTGTTTTGAAGCCCTCATGTCCATAAAAATATGTACAATAACCATTCAAAACCACAGTCTCCCAACTACAGAGGTTAAGGCTTACATTAATCCAATGCTTGTCTGTAAACGACATTTCTGGAGAGTGCTTTTTGTCAAACATTTCTTACAAAAGCTTTGCTATCTTTGCCTTTATTGGAATTTGAACGACTGACTTATGTTTTCTTTTACGCATCATTAAAAACACAACTCCGAATCTCGTAATACTCAAATTTATATATTTTCAATTAAAATGTTACTTATTTATTATTTCGTAGAAAACGCAGGTAAAGATGACAGGCGATATTAACTGCAGCGGTTTTTAATCTAATTTAATAAGCTTTAGAATTCTTCATGAACCTATGTAAACATTGCAAAACGATATTTGAAAAAATAAACAGAAATATCATAAAATAATGGTAAAGTAATTACACCGTTGCCTAGCAACTGAGTATCATTAAATTTGCTTTATTTCAAAATCGCCTGCGTGTAATCAACTATTTAATAAATTTTGAAAAATTAATAAAAATTGAAGAAAAATGTCACAAATATAAGATTGGTATCATTGAAAAGGTAAAATTTTGAACTTTAAGATGATATAAAAATGTTGTTTGGGGGATAATATGCTCCGAACTAACAGCAGGAAAACGGTTTCGGTTAATTTCAAATTAACTGGCTGTTTAATTAACTTTTGCGCTTGTAAAAGTTAACAGGTATCTTCCCCTTGTCCTAAATAATAAGTGTACAAAGTTTTATTAAAATCAGTGCAGTGGTTTAGGAGGAGATGTGGAACATAGCCACGTACATAGCCACATATATAGCCTCAGCCTCATACATAGCCACAATGACTTTTTTATGATTGATGAGATAATTGATGATCACAATAGAAAACAAATTATCTGGTGGTAATTTAAACGATGATGAAGAAGTAATTCCACCTTCCTTTAAAGACGCAATGAAAAACTTCGAGCTTATTTCTTTGGTCAAAAGAATAGTAAAAAAAAGAAAGAAAAAAACAACTTTATTCCATTCATAATTATGCACCTACTTAATAGTCACATACAATCAGCACGTCAGACGACGGTTAAAGTTTTTTTTAAAAATTAAACGCATGCAAACAACGCATAAACCACATGCATGTTCATAAACCGTGTAATAATTTGTATAATTAATATTCAAGACATGCAATAAAGGTATGATTTTCTCACTTTTATGATAAAGTTAATTTTTAAAATTGAACCATTGATTTCCACACTATGTCGTATTATGCTAGTATTATCTTAAAAAACTTTAAAATGAATATTTTTAAATGAATTTGCAGTAGTAACATTAAATTTGTAATAATCAAAGTTGCTGATTAAAATTTCAATTGCAAATCTTTTAATTTATACTTCATTTTAGGTCACTCCCTTGAAAGACATAAACAATTCTGAAATTGCTTCTTGGGCCTTCATTTCATTGGACATGTCGTAGACACTGTCTTAAGCCCTCCTTTGCGTGCAACAGCGAACGAACTGAAGGTACGCATAAAGAATGCTTCGCATGGGTAGTGAATTGGACTACCACACAGATGTTGCCCATGTGACCAAGGAAAGTTACAATGAGCAGTTATTACGCACACAAACAAAACTTTAACTCTTTAATCCTTTTTCTTTTGGGACTTTTATCCTCTGGCCCCTTTAAAACCCGGCCTCTTTGGGAGGATACGACAGGAATTAATCTCTCCTAAGTGATCTCAGAAGTCTCTCCCAACCTAGGTTGTCATCATTACCCCACCCTCTGCTATAACCTTCCCTTATAGCGCACGGAAATGGGTTGTGATGGGCAAGGATAATCGGACCCTCTACCGCGCTTATCTCCTAAGTGATCTCAGAACCTCACCTCCCTCAAAAGAAGCCAAACGCCTTAGACCGGCCTTCGTCGCTGTTAAGGGGAAATTTCTAGACCGGACTGGACCGTCTCGCTAGGTATGAGAGAGTTAAGCTTCCTTCTGTATTATATTGATTTTTTTCCCTATCGTTACTTGCAAGGAAGTTACTGACTGTCAGCAAAGAGAACTCTGTTCGCCAAGTTGTCTCGTTGACGACGGTTGCTATAGCAACTGGTTATGTTAGGGAAGATCCATTTCGAACAGGAGGAATCCGACGGAAATCAGGATTTTATTTTATTCTTGGCGCCAGTTTGTGGCGGTAGTTGATCATTCGTCTTCTCGATTTTGCAGCAGTTACACGCTCCTTCCCATTTGGAGCTAAGTGCGTCAATGTAACAAACTTGGATGAAAGTCTACCTACACGGATTCTTCCTACGATAACCTGTTTCTATAACGACCGCCATCAACTAGACAACTTGGCGAGCAGAGTTCTCTTGGCTGACAGACACTATAGCCATTTGTTATTGGTGCAATTGTTTTCAATTGCCCTGCATATGTGTAATGTAAAAAAAATTATCTTTTTTGTGCTAATCACATGCAGTGTTACGTGTCGATGGTGTTATGTTCCGTTTTGAAGGATTATTCAATAAAGCAGTGGCACATGAATTTTTCAAATCTTGGCAGAGTTCTTTTGGTGGACAGACAACATAGCCATTTGTAATTGGTGCAATTGTTTTCAATTGCCCTGTATAAGTGTAATGTAAAAAAATTGTCTGTTTTGTACTAATCATATGCAGTGCTGTTCCGTTTTGAAGGATTATTCAATGAAGTAGTGATGCCCGAATTTTTTAAATCATTCCCAGCTACATGCGGAAATATTGGAAAATTGGTGATTATAACATCTGATTAATACCTGCATTAAAAACTGCCTCTATTAAAATTAAAATAATACTTTCATTAAAAAATAACTATAATCTAAAAATTGTTTTCGGATTTTGCATGTTCCTGTATATAAGCATTGGCTGACAGCTGGCTGCTGAATTTCTTACCTGCCTATCCAAGTAGTTGTCGCTTAAGTTTCATATATGTTAAATATATTATGGGTGAAACGACCTCCCCCTGGAGTGGTGCAAAACATTGTAGAGGTCGCTGCCGGTTCAGGTGTAGGCCTCGTCATTGGACCACGGTTTAGAATTAAGAGAGAGGTCCCATGATTTTCGGCTATCAAATTTCGCCAAATGTCACGATTGAAGATAATGTTTAAAGTGTTGCAACCACTACCGAAACTTGTTCTTATTAGTTGCAAAACCGACTGTCAAAAGAGCGTTGATGGAGCGTGAACGGACAGTTTTATGACTTGTACGGAAAAGTCACTATACCGCCCCAAATAGCCTTGCGGTAATCTAAAATGATAATTTTATCTTATAAATAAGATAATTTTATCTTATGATATAATAAATGATTTTTTAAAAAATAATTGTTTTGATATTGTTTTGGGGAAATATAGTTTCTTTTTCAAGATATTTTATTTAGTTTTTCACGAATAATGATTCAAACAAAAAAATAATTTTTTTCATTCAATATTTACTTCGATTACAATATTATTCAATTATAAATTTTTACTCTTAAATTTGGCCATGCGGAGATATTTAGGCCAAAATACCTAATATAAAATGCTTTATTTCAAAAGAAGACGTTGAAGAAGGCAAAGCATTTTGGCATAAATTTCAATTTCCATTCAATTCATATTTTTCAGTCTTATATAAATAGCATGTTTTTACATAACATAGTTCCGTTTCTAGTCACCCGTAAAGTTTTGATTCTAAAAAGACCGAGGAATGCTTCGCATCCATCTAATATTATTTATGAGAAGAAATATCATCCCATGATTTTCGAATTTCGCCAAATGTCACGATTGAAGATAATGTTTAAAGTGTTGCAACCACTACCCAAACTTGTTCTTATTAGTTGCAAAACAGACTGCCAAAAGAGCGTTGATGTACAATTTTATGACTTATACGGAAACGTATATGGGCAATTCCACATAACAGTGGAAATAAAGTGTAAAAAAAAAATTAAAAGAAACCATTCAACTTGATTTTGTATGTGTTGTATATAGATTGAAGTTCACAAATTAGAATCTGGCAACACCTGGTTAACTATTTTCATTTCATGTGAAGACTTGTTTTAAGAGCACATGTTCTGATGAATTTTTCTGAGTTTTGAATCAATTTTAAACATATGTATTTTACTAAGTTTTAGCATGTTTCTACTGAATAATTATATTTTTTTGATAGATTTATGCTTTAAAACAAATATAAAAGTATTATTTTAGAATTTGCATTTAAAATAAATGAGAGAGGTTAACTTTTATAGTCAATCATTTTTTTGTAATGTGAGTCACAAAAAGTTCATTTTTGTAAATTTTTAACTTTTTATAGCTGTAAATTTTAAAAAAATTTACAGTTTCTCCTACTTATTTATAGTACTAAAAAAATAGGTAGGCCAATTTTATTTTCTTTAATAATTTATTTAGAAATAAAGACATTTTATTTTGTAATGTGAGTCACAGCTAATGTTGCTTGATAACTATTCTTAATGGCATTTTAATGTATACCAATATTATTTTTTGGGTCAATGGGGTGTTTTTATATATATACACACCCGTATATGATTATTTACTACATCTGAATATAATTGACTAGTATATATTTATTGTTTTTATGGGTAGTTTTTTAATTACGTCATCAGCAACTTTGGGGCCAAGGGATTTCTATTAAACACTCATATATTATACATATATAATTATGGCACCAACAAGGAGGAAGTTTGAAAAAAGTGTTTAATCAAGTGAAAAAACTTAAATGTTTAGTAGTTAATGTTGCAGATTTTCTACAAGCTGCTAAAATGGCTGGAGCCAACATTCATGTTCAGGAAATTACTGAAGCAAATATCAACGAAAAAAATTCAGCACTTAATATGCAATAGGTTTGGCACAATTCACCATTATTACAAGGTATCAAAAAATACCACTGTATTAGAGTTGAAAATAAAAAACCTGAAGGATTCTTGTTATCATCTGATAGCAAAATACCTCTTCAACCATTATCCGATATTAAAATATGATTATTGGTATGAAATTGAATATGATGGTGTATTGTACCCAGGAAAAATTACCAATTGCATCAATGGAGAATTTGAAATAACTACGATGCAACCTAAAAACAAACACTGGAAATGGCCGGAAAAGGAAGATAAAATATTTTATCCTCGATCGAAGTTGATTCGGAAATTAAAACCTTTAATTCCTGTTAATTCAAGAGGGTTTTTTACATTTGTATCCTAATTCTATCAAAAAAACTATTGTAATTCATTTTGAAATATATATAAAGCATAATTTTATTTACAAACTTTTATTTATTAATTTTAATTAATTTATTTATATGCTGAAATATATAATTAGATATATCTATTCATTGAATTAAGTAATGCTTCATTAAAATCTACAAAATGAAATGTTTTTAAATCAATATTTTATTAACTTCAAAGATTAATGTGGGACATGTGTAACGTGAGTCACACTCAAAATGTTGATTAATATACATAATTAATAAAAAATACAATGTTATTTTTGTGTATATCATAACCTGGAAATGTCATTCATTGTATATAATATTTCTTTTTTATTATGCTGTGCTGAAAGAGGAGTAATTCTAGGTTCACATTAACCCACAAAACTTGATTTCCTTTTTTTTGTAACGTGAGTCACAGTGCTAAATTAGGGTCTGGATACCATTTGTTCATATTAAATTTTAAACTATCGACATCCCTAGTTTCTTACTGTATCCCAGAAGTCTGTAAAAGACTTTTTTTAAAATCAAATATAATATTTTTTCATATATATCGAATTTAATTTTGAAAAAAGGTGTCAAATGGTAACGTGAGTCACATGGATTTGCCCATATGTACGGAAAAGTCACTATACCGCCCCAAATAGCCTTGCGGTAATCTAAAATGATATATTTATCTTATAAATAAGCTAGCAGTACCCGCATGGCGTTGCTCGTGCCAAGTATTATTAAAGAGTTCTTGATTTCAAATCTCTTTGCATAAGTCCTGGAAGATGAGCATTGAATTTCAAAATTTAATTGGCGTTGCTCCAATTTCATTTAAAGAGACAATTGTGGCATGGCACGCTTATGTCTTATCTCATTTGCAGAATCTTTCTGCAACGCTTAATTTATCCTTAAAGTCGATTTTTTTCCATACAATGCCGGATGTAGGAATTTTAGTTTTTCAAGAAAACTGATTATAAAATTTATCAGAATTCAGTAAATTATGTTAGACAATCGAAACAAATTTCGTTAGAACGACAATTGTTTGTTCTATCCGATGGCATATCGATATTTTTTACGATCATCAAAAACGATACTACTTACAAATACTATTAATCTAGTAAAAAACGCTCCATATTTAATTTTTTAAAATGCGCTTTGCCATTCACATTGAATGAAAATTTTACTACATATTTAATTATTGCATTTGTTTACTTCTCACTTACATGACCATTCACTTCAAAGGAAAACAATAATTATACACATTTTTAGTTATTTCTTCCATTTGCATGCGTGTTGCCATTCTTCAATTGTTGCATCTATATAAGTGCATTTTATCGAAACGAAAATTAGAAATAATTTTGGAAACTTTGGAAATCAGAGAGAATAATCGCTGAGATGATAGTTTTTCCGATTCATCAGTTAACTTATAAAAATCGTTTTCATCGAATAATAGTCTCCAAAATTATTGGTGAGTATTTCAAAGATTCTATCTACTGCATAAATCGAAGGAGAAATGTATGTTAAATTTGCACTAATTTGAGTTGGAAATATAGTATTTATCGTTTGACACTTTCTGTGAAAAATAAAGAAAATAGCAATCACTAATGGCAAAACTGATCACTATTTCAACCGTAAAATGATCTTATTCGAACAAAAAGCATCACAATTTAGAATTTCATACCCTTTAGTTTATAATTTTGACCAGTTTTCAACTAATGCTAGAATTTAAAAGTTTTACATTTTCTTATTAGCATTACTTTTTTATTTTATTGCTGAGTCATAATAAATTTAGAAGTATGATTCATATTATTCATCTTATTTTATTAAACCAAAATTACGCTGAGTTAAACCATGATTAAAACAAAATGAAAATTTCTTGAGCTGCTTATAATTTTGTCCAGTAGTAGACATTTTACTTTGAATAACTAACTAAAGGGAATTTGTAAACTTATTTTTAATAAGTGGCCTTTTTTTAACAAAGAAAATAGAAGAAAAGATTTCGCGTGCTGCCTATTAAAAGAAAAGTTAAAATGGAAGAGATTAAAATCAATAAGAAAAGTTTTGGACGGATTAAATCAGACGATAAATTGCTTTTATGGGCATGCGCAATGAGGCAATAATCACTTCTCGGAACTGCCTGCTCTCCGTCGCTTCTGCTGATGCGTTCTCTCTCTCTTCACTTCGCATCTTTTTTTCCGGGTTGGTGGACGATCCAATGTTTTCTATTATTATTATTATTTTATTTTCATTCTCCTTTTTTATTTCATCAGAGAATAGGGGTGCGGAGGGTGTGCAAAGTGGGAGTTAGGTTCTTTTTTTTCCCCCTT
>BGPR01031305.1:7412-18119 GCA_013235015.1 Araneus ventricosus | reverse complement strand
AATCCGAGAAACAAAAGAGTATCGCGAGTAACAAAGAGAAACCCAGAAGCTTCGAGAAACAAAAGAGAATCGCGAGTAACAAAGAGAAACCGAGAAACTTCGAGAAACAAATGAGTCACGCGAGTAAAGTAGTCCTACGCCTTTAACATCAGCGGCTGTTTAAAAAAGACAGCCTCCCGTCATTTTTTTTAATATCTAAATGTTCACTCTAATTGTAGCACAACAGCTAATTTCTAAGCTGTTATTGATAGGAAAATACTTCCAGTTATAAAAATGCTTTAAATGAAGCAAATAATTTTTTTTATGTTGTTTGAGTCAAATAAATGTTTTGCTGAAAAATTATGTTTCTTTTAAATTTTTATACAGACCCCCAGTCTTATTAGTCAGATCAGTAAATAGTCTTCAAACCAGTGACGGCTCGTCCATTAGAGCTGCAAAGCTTCAGCTCCGTCTGATATTATTTTTTAAACTTGCATTGTTCGTTTTTAATCTTATTTGCTTACTTTTCCACTCTCGGAGTGCAATGACTTACAAAAATGTAAAAAAGCAATAAAAAATTTTAAAAAAGACATAAAATGAATCCAAACGAAGAGAGACGCAGGTCTGAGCTGCAAAATACTCTGCCCCTCCGATCTCCATCCACAGGGTATAAATTCCGGAGGGAAAAAAGCAACCCTTTCTGCCTTTAACTTAGACGGGATATGGGCTGAAAGTCAACACAGCTCTGGCTGGCACGGAGCCAACCCGAACGAGAAAAAGATGCTCTTTGTAATATATATTTTTTTTTCTCATTCCCACACAAAGTAGTAATCCCATTGGCTGTTTATGGGTTTTGGTTTCGGTTTGTGTTGCGTCGACAGAAACACATCTGGTTGATTGATTATTTGCTTTCCCTAGATAGAAGGCTAGATTTCTTTTGAAGAAGAGATTCATTTTCGGAAGAGTGTTATCGAGTGAAGTGGGCGAGGAGAGAAGTGTGTATGTGGAGCTCTGATTTTTATTTTCCATCAGCAAAATCAACATTCGCTTAACTTTCTGCTAGTAAAACTAGTAGTAAATGTCATATGCTGGTTATTTAATCTGTTTGAAAAGCAGGAAACTTCAAATCAGGCTTTGGAATTAATAAATTTGCCCTAATGAAATATAAAGTAGGCTAAATTGTATTATCTTGATAAATATTATCTTGCAGCCCTCCTGGTTTCTTAGCTCACGAGCCGCCACTGCTTCAAACATTGACATTGTAAACAAAAAAAGTAAACAGATATACCAATAAAGCCAAAATTAAAAAAAGAAGGTAATACAAGCAATCCTATAGTATTTGAAGTAAACGAAATGCAGACAACAGAAACAAGGAATCCATTCTAGTTCACTTTTTCAAGGGCTAGAAACTCTTCGAAATGGATTCAAATATTTAGGGAATTTTCTGTAGAAGCAGGCCTATTTTAGGCTAAGACAAAGCTTCTCATAGCCCGAACTCCCCCCAAAAAAGAGAAACCAGGTAGCGTATAGCAAAATCCAATGAGAGAATACCTGCTTTCCTTTTGGGGAGCTGCTAAGGAGAGAAGCTCATCTTAGCTTACCTGTTCTCTTTTTTGGGGGAGTTCGGGCCATGAGAGACTTGTCTTAGGCTACTGGTTTCTCTTTGTTGGGGAGTTCGGGCAAATGAAGCCTCTGTCCTAGCTACCCTACTCTTTTTTTGGGGGACGTAAGAAGAAGCTTTGTTCTAAGCCTGCATGAGTCTGCTTCTACAGAAAATTCCCTAAATATTGTTTTGAATCCATTTCGAATAGTTTCTAGCCCTTGAAAAAGTGAACTAGAATGGATTCCTTGTTTTTGTTGTCTGCATTTCGTTTACTTCAAATACTATAGGATTGCTTGTATTACCTTCTTTTTTTAATTTTGGCTTTATTGGTATATCTGTCTATTGTTCTCTGTTTTTTGTTATGCTGCTGCAATGGCGCGCATCTTAAACATTGTCGTAATTTTTCTAATTTTTCTAACTTCATTTCTTTTTACAATTAAATTCTTTTATTCATTTTAATTTTTTGTATGATATTTAAAAAAAAAAAAATTCTTGTTCCAGTTTTAATTTTGCTTTCTTTTTTAAATAATAATTTTATAAAAAATTTTATTTTTTTAAATCATTGATTGTTTGCATACTGTAAACAAAAAAGTTTCACTCTTCTGCGACAAAAACTGACCGAGTTATGAAGCTTTGAATTTCATTATTATAGGTTAATCAGTGCCCGTTTCGAGGAGGCGGCGTCTGTTGGTTGGTGCATCTTCCTCGAGGCGGCCGTTGAAATGGTCTAAAATCGCCTACAATAAAGAAATACGAAGCTTCATAGTTTGGTCAGTTTTGGTCGCAGAAGTGTGAAGTATTTTTGCTTACCCCATTCGAGACGGCGCACTGTTTTGGAGACCCACCCCATAAGCCGAAATGTATTTTTGCTTTATATTGACCATTTTTAATAAAAAAAAAGATGTTTGCATTAGAAATCAGTCACTTGGTAACTCACTTCGTACAAATAAGATAATTAAACACCATGTGTGCAGGTCGCTTCTCAGAATAGTTTGACGTGAAAACTAGAGTGGATCACCGCTCTATGGAGGAAGAAAAATTCTGTTCTCTACCGGGAACAGCAAGAAAAGGGTGCCAAATGATGTTTATAGTTCACATATAAAATCTGATTATAATGGGATGCCATCTTCTGACTCCGGATTGACTCTAAAGAATAAAAATTTTCAAAAAAACCCCTTCTTTTTGATTAGTTGTTACTACAAAGCAGAAAAAGGTTTTAAATTGGGTGTCAATAAAACAAACAGATATTGCATGGATAATATATATTTATTACAAGAAAAAGTTTACAAAAATGGCATTTACATTAAAGGGAAAAATACGATTGTTAAACCTTGCAAATTTTCGATTTTATGAATATATATATATATATTATTTCCCTGTCTTTTCTGAACAATTTAAAACAATCCGCTTTAAAAAATTCCCATAATTACGAAAGTTATGAAGGAAAATGTATCAGCTCTTCAACGTAAACATTGAATGTGGCCATATCTTTAAAGCGCTATATCTCAAAATGTGTTTTTTTCTATATTGCGCGCACGATATCTCAATAACAATTCAATATTTTTACATAAAACTTTTACTGAATATGTATTGTGCTATGTTCTATAAATTGAGCCACAGTTTTATACATATTTCCTCCAAATAAGTTCTTTTTTTTGGTGGGGGACGGGGTAGAAAAGTTGAAATTTTAACAATTTTAACATTTTTATTTTAAATTGGTATCTAAAGTAGAAAGTAAATTTAAATGTTAATAAATTGAGGTTCAGCTTCTTAAACAGGCTGTTTGGATTACACAGATACCCAAAATATTGTTTTTAGACCAATATTTTATCTGTAATCATGCGCGGAAGGAGACTATCTCATTTTTCTCCAAAAATTATACCCATATTTATTACTCTCTCGAATACATACATACCAATATGAAGGTTTGAAAATGTATGTACTGTAAGAGAAAGAACAGATATTTTTCTAGAAAAAAAAGTGAGTTTGTGAATCGCATTGTTTCAGAGATATAATGTATCGAATTTGACAGTTTTCCATCATTTTTTCGAGTCGTATCCCTTTAATACACTGTAAAAAAAATCCCGTAAAATTTACGGTTTTAAACCGGCAGCTGGGTTGGTTGTGCAAAACCGTAAAAGTTACGAAGTAAATCCGTAGGCACAACGGTTTTTTACCATACAGGAACAAGTTTTTTCCGTAAAAGTTACGAAGTAAATCCGTAGTCACAACGGTTTTTTACCGTATGAGATCAAGTTTTCTCGTTAAAAATTAAATCATCGAAGTAAGTGACGTCATCGACTGAGTTGAGTTGTTTCCTCCTTCTGTTCGAGTTGAGTTGAAACCTGCTGATGTGTATTATCGATTAGGAATATTAATTAATCAAGGCTTTATTATTAATTTCAATTAATCTAATTTTTAATTGAACTTACTTGGACGATTTCGATGCAAGATGGTGACAAAACTTCGAACTCCTCCGAGCCGGGGATCGAAACCGCGTTCATAGAAACAAAAGGCAGTCGCTCTAACCACTAGACCACCGGAGACATCAGAAAATGAAGTAAAAATAATCTATTTGAGTTTTAAAGTCACTATAGCTCTAGTGGCGCCACCTAGTGGTGTAAAAATCAACTATTGCCAGAACACGTGTTTTAAGTTTAGCTTTCATGAGTGACAACAGGTTACTGCAACATGTGTAAACAATAGCGGAGATGGAACCCTATTAAAAACATGAAATGAATGCAATAAAATTACATTTAAGAAAAGGGAAAGTTATCATACGGAAAGCAATACCGTCTGACGAAAAATAGAATTTGAACTGACGGTTTTAAACCGTTTATGGCTGGAGCGGAAAACGGGGAAAAACCGTTTTGTAAACAAAACAGCTTTAAACCGTCAAATATACGGAAAAAGTCCGGGAAAAAAACGGATATTTTTTACAGTGTATATAAGATTTCAAATAGCGTGAAAATCCTTCTTGCTATCGAATTTCTGCATGTTTTTTCTAGATTCTATTTGGTTTCTAACGGAGCCTTCTCTCTCAGATTTTTTACACAATGAGGCTGAAGCTTCTGCCACCGCCTTAACTGCCTTTTCAACCGTTTCTGCATTACATGGCAGATCTACTAACACAGGTCTGCGATGAAAAAATTGTCGGTAAAGCAAGTGGTGTTTTTTATAGTTTTTTGGGTGCTGATTACTGGAAAAATAACGAAAAAATTCCGTCACGTACAGTTTCACCACAATTTGCAATCTATTTTTTACGAATTTAGTATATTTCGGACCAAAAAAGTATTATTTATATGAGTTCGATAAACATATTTATGTACGTAAAATAGTAAATTGGTGGATTAAATTACCAAACAAGAAAGAAGAAACTATTTCAATCCAGAATAATCCTCTGAATCGATAAATTGTCTATTAAACACAATATTAAAGACAGAGGAAACCAGTTGAGACCGGATACCTCTCCTGCTTGCCAAAAAAAGTGTTACTTCCACCGCTTCACATAAAATTAGGTCTTATGAAACAATTTGTCAAGCTTTACCAAAAAAAAGGTGAATTCTTCAAATACCTTTGTGACCAATTCCCGGGTTTATCCGAAGCAAAACTAAAAGAAGGTGTCTTTGTAGGACCAGACAGGAAAATGATGAAAGATGAAAATTTTGAGACTAAAATGGAAACAGACGAAAGAAAAGCCTGGGAATCTTTCAAACTAGGTATTATTAGCTTTCTTGGAAACAAAAAGGACCCAAACTACAAGTCTATTGTAGAAGAGATGATAGAAAATTTCAAGATTTTAGGCTGTAGTATGATCTTAAAAGTTCATTTTCTCGATTCGCACATGGACTATTTTCCTGAAAATTTAGGTGCAGTTAGTGAGAAACAAGGTGAAATATTTCACCAAGACATAAAGGGAATGGAGAGAGGATATCAAGGAAAATGGATTGTCAGCATGATAGCCGATTACTGCTGGATGCTACAAAGAGACAATCCCTGCAAAGTTTAAAAGAGGAAAAGTGACAAAAGAACTTTTGAGGTAAAGAAAAAAACTTTACTATAAGGACTTGCAACCTTCTACCTATATTTAACAAGGATATAAATCTAATTTATATGGATTTATAAATTATTGAAATTTAAATGAAAGGTCAAAATTTCGCGATTTCAACTGTTTCCTTCAAAATATGCAATCACTTTGTAAAAAATCCTTATGTGATATAAATAAATGGATTTCATTTTTAGAATCAGCACAAAAAATAACATAAAAATAAGTCATCAAAATCAAAACAATTTTCAAAAAGTATTTTTTGCAGGCCTGTGTAATGACAGTTTACCGTATGTTTTTTGGAAGCAAACAATCGGATGTCTTCGTCAGATATGGATTTCAATATTGATGGATCAGTTATATTCTCCTGCCAGATCGGTGTAAGATAACGCATCAAATTTTACTGTTGGAGGTTGAAACAGTCACAATCCATTTTCCTGAATGATACGGGCTTTAAAAGTCCGACGGACTGACTGCCGGTTCACGGATGTGCGGTTCTGAGTCGATCAGCATTGCGATCAATAAATTTTCAGAATGGGCAAAGTAACTGTTTCTTTGAATAACGAGATCTATTTTGACTTTCAGTTCTATAGGCGAATTTCTAATGAGTTTCAACAGGTGCCGTCCTCAATCTTTACAGTAAGGCCGAATTTTGATGGCAAAACAGGTCGGAGCATACACCTTGACGACATCCGTGACAAGAATTACTAAATTTTCGGAAGGAGATTCCATCGAAACGTACAAACGTAGAATTCGATTAGCACGAGTTGGCCATCGGGCATGATACAATTTGCCTCTTGATTTGTTTATTTAATCCATAGGAAATATACCTGTTGAAATCGCTGAGACTATTCTATGCAAATATGTTTGGTCTGTGCTTATACCTTGAAAAGAAAACTCGGGTAAATCTGTTAAAATACAATGAAAACGAAAAACAGGCCTTTTTTCACATATTTCCAGATCTTTGCCAATTCTCCCTGAAAATGCAATGGATGCCGACGCGCTGCCATCAATATGTTGAAACAAGTGTCGGAAGGGTAATTCATTCACATGTAATACACAGATAATCCACTGTAATGATTTGCCCAACTTTTTTTCAAGCAGACTTATGACACCTCCATATTTACCAACGTTCACGTTAGTTCCATCACATCCAAATGCCACCAAAGATTCCTTAGATATTTTTGATTCTAGGAGGAAATCGGTAATTGCTTGCTCTATACATTTAGATGTGCCAAACGTTCGTGTAATATAACCCAAGAACTTCGACTCTGGTTCCATTATCAATGAAATATGATCTTCAAGAATGCTCTGACTATACATTTTTCCGTCCTTCTCTGATATAATTAAAGTTTTATTCTTTCGTCTGTCAAAGTATAAAGCAGATATTTGTAAGACTTTGCCTTCATCCGCTACCAGTTTTCGTGCTACAGTGCACTCCCGATTATCCGGGTTAATCACCGGGAGGGATCGCACGGACAATTGAAAAACACGGATAATCCGAAAACTCCTTTTTATTGAAAAAAATGAACATCAGTACAAAAATAGAAAAATTACTTACATTTGCATGCTGTATAACATCAAACTAGGACTTTTCCTTTTAACATTTACTGCTTTAAAAAATCTTTTATGCGTCTTTGCTTCTGCTGTTTGTTCATCTCTTGTCGTATATCGACACATCTTTTACGAACCGCAGTTATGTCACCGTAATCAAATCCTCTTTGTCCCATATAATCTAACAAAGTTTCCACAGATTGTAGAGCAGCAGAATGAGAAATTGTATTTCCCTCATTTAGTACATCTTCTGCATCAGTACCAGCTGATTCTCCCTTATCAAGATTTTGAAGGATTTCTAATAATTTTGGTTTAACATTTAAAACGTTTCGTTTTGGTTTCACACCACTCAATTTTACCAGTAAAAAATTTCACGCTACTAACTAACGATAAATAAGACGCAAAAACTAAAGGAACACGTGCAAAAGTGAGAGAAGACGAAGAAATTAAAGAATGACGTGTCAGGGAGAAGCGTGGAAAAATTTATTATTTAGCCTCCGCCGGCACTGCTCACTAGTTTCACAGAATGAATCTCTCAATCGAACATCAAAATCGATTTTAAATGCATGATAAGCGTGAAAATGTTTCTGTTTAAATTTTTTTGTGAGTCCGGAATGAGCACGGATAATCCGCAAACCGGATAATCCGTGCACGGATAATAGAGAGTATACTGTATCTTGCGTTTCCGGCGGAGCTTATTTTTGTTAATAATTTCCGAAGTGGAAGTGTGAAGAACTGCTGTAGCAATAACTGCTCCAGCTCTATCTGAAACTCCGCATCTGTCACACGCTCTTGAAAGTGAAGTGTAGTCTACTAATAGTAAGCTTAAGTTCGTAATAGTAAGCTTAACGACAGGAGCCCCGATGTTGATGCTTGTGACTGGAATGCATCGTTACTGTCCGATTGACTAGATTCAGATGAAGTCAAGATATTAAGCTTCTCTGTGGTTCCTTTTTGAGGATGAAGCTTTAATTTTTGCCTTGTCGTTTTTTTTTTATAAGTGTTCGTTATTTTATTTGTTGTAAGCATATCTACGGTTCCAATTACCATTTTCCTAGTGGTGCGTTGATCGATTTGAAGTCTTTTTCCCTGACAGGTATTTTTTGTGCTCGGGGCAAATGCAGTCATCGATGACCTTACATTTGCAGGAGGAAATGTCAAACAGCGCTTTACTGGCTATTTTATTTGTTGTAAGCATATCTAAGGTTCCAATTGTTAGGAAATTCTGCATTTCAAGCTACGAAGCTTGCATCTTTTCTAAATTGTCTCTCGTACCTTTACTCTAAGATTCGAAGCATTCTTTCTTTAAGATTTTTACGCCATTTCTTTGAGCTAGTCACTTCACGTGACATCCATATTAGTAGCTATTTAATCATAATCGTATGGCGTTGTCTATTCGATTCCCGCAGCTGATATGTAGATCTACTGATTATTAGCAGAGTATATATGCTTGTCTCTACTATGTCATTTAAATGTACGGTCTTGTAGGTCCTCTAAGCATTCTCTCCTCGGAGAGACTTTAGTGCCATGTAAGCTGTTGCTGGTACATGGCACTAAATGTCCTACATCTTATAGGTACTGTACCTATAAGATGTAGGACAAGTATCAACCCTGTTAAATGGAAATGTGGTGATCTGTAAATACGTTCGTCCAAATAAATGTCTCTTTTAACTTGTATGATTCGTCATTTCTGAAACAATAAGAAATGCTCTATCTCACAGAAATTCCACTGCAAAAGCCAGGACGCTTTTAGCTTATTATCCAACAGCTCTTCACAACTAGTGTTACTCAAGCTGCCTGTCTCTACTACAAGGATTATAGTTTTTACGAGATTAACAAGCGATATTGGCAAACTCGCTTCCTGTGCCTAACACCAATTACTATTTTTCTAGTGGTGCGTTAATCGATTAGGAAGCGATTTCCTCTGACAAGTATTTTATGTGTCCAGGTTAAATGCAGTCATCGTTGACCTTACATCTGCAGGAGGAAATGTCAAACAGCGCTTTACTGGTACAGCGAAACTCTACTTATCTCTTCTTCGGTATTTTAGAGTGAGAATTTAAAAGATCTTTGCATTTCAGATGATATGCCATCAACATCGCCTTAACTCTTTCATGCTGGACAGTAGGAATAGAAGCTCTTGACTATATTTCTTCATTTTTTTTCACGACAATGTCCTCTATTTCCTTGTATGTAGGTTCTTTATTAGTTTCGCTATCACGTTTTATTTTATGCCGGTTCCAATCATAGAATTTCATAACATCTTCGCTGGTTGGTAACATAATCCCTTTTATATCACTTGAATCACCAAACAATGCACATTTCTACTCTGAACGAGAACAATCCATGATAAAAATGGCGCAAACGAGTGTAACACTGATCACGTCACCTGATTGAAGCAGGAGCTATACCTGAAACGTGGGCGTCGGATGCGCATGCGCAAAGTGTTGCTCGACCCCCTCTCCCCATTGGACCATCTTCTGCTTTCTTCATACATGGAAGACAATCATGGCGCATTTTCTTCCATGTATGAAGAAAATAGCGTTTATTGTTTAGAACTGTAACTCTTACATTCTAGGGGGGGGGGGGGATCTGGAAACTTTGATATCATTCCGGAGGCAGTTAGACTTATCAGAATGCAATAATACTTCACAAGTCTTAGTTTGAGAGCATTTGGCACCTTTTTATCGCTGTGCCCCTTGAAAAATTAGAAAAAAGTTAAAATGACCCACCCTAGTTGAAACTTCTTTCCTCTCGTCGGTCAAACTTTCTTGTGTGACAAAATACCGTAAAAATACCCGACCCAGGGTTGCCCTCAAAAGGATTTTTTCTTAAATCACCGTCATCTACTCCTATCTCAGTATCTTCACTAACTTCAATTTCAAGTTCTTTCACTTTCAATATAGCCTTCAGAATCAGTTTCCAAAAAAATATCATCAAGTCTATCATCTAACGGTTCTGTATTCATATTCGTGTCTTCCTCAACGAAAGGAGGACATAAATAAATCGAAGCTAGAAAATATCGTAAATAAAAGAAACATTTAATTCATTGCAACAATAATACAGAATACACAATGATATCATAAATGCATAAAACAAATACACTTGTAGCATAATTTGCTGTGCACTTTTTGATGAAGTACAGAACTTGGAAATGGAGTACGGTTGGTCACCTTAATTTTAGGGACTAAATTGAAACCAATACCAATTTTATGTTTACGCACTTCTAAGATAACTTTTATTTTAAACCAGTCTTATCCTGACGGCTGCTTTTTCCATACTGACTGATAACTGCAATTCAATATCATTGCACCCACGGTATGCTACCCGTCTTTTTGGCTCGGCAATGAATTGCACATACTGTGTGCAATCCGTCTCGAATGGGTTAAAGTGTAAAAAATTCTTGGATGTATTGAACCATTGTAATGGTTTTCGTTCAGTCTGTAGAGCATAATCTAATTTTTACTGACAAGAATATACTAGTAATTTATATTTAAGAGACGGTTGTTCTTTTGCTTCATACTTA
>BGPR01031304.1:0-17253 GCA_013235015.1 Araneus ventricosus | reverse complement strand
AATAGACCCCATCGTCTGTGGAAATGATTAGCACTGCATTTAATTGGAAGTAGGGGATAATAGCCTTTGTTGCTTCAAATCCCGTAACACAAATTCAAGTCAAGTCAATCGTCTGTGGACACGGACCTGAGCATATGTTCAAGGCAAACACATTTTTTTAACGTTTTTCTTTTTATTTTCGCGTATTAGTGCGACATTAATTAATCGCAATTTCAGTGTGACATCAATACAACGGAAAGAGCCGAACACAAATGAAGTGGAATGAAGACTTCCGTATGACGTCAAGTCTTATTTCGTTGATCGGGCTGGCGGTTTATTTGTACTGTATTTTTCTGAAATCCGTTAATAAAGACTAGAAGTCTATGTTCAATTTAAAAAATGCGCTGTGTTAGTGTTTATACAACATTTTACTTTTGCTTTTTCTTACTGATTTAAAGACATTCGTTTTTTTTACAATTATTTTAAGCGGTATGTATGCATTATATATTTCTTTGATTTCTGTTGAGTTCATTGTAATGTGACTGTTGGTTAACAGAATGTTTATCTTTGTTTAGTAATGAATCTTTATCTTTCTTCAGTGATGAATGTTTATCTTTTACTCTGTTTATTTTGTTAGTAAACAGTTATTTAATTTTCAGAAAATATGTTAATTCTGTTTGTTTTAAATCATTTTAGTTATACATTTATTTTGCATATGACATCAGTCAATGTCAGCTCTCTTATTCTGTTATTTAAATTGTTTGATTATTAAATCTGAAAGACAAATGAGGTCAATTAAAATCTAGAAATCCATTTAACATTATAAATTGAACATTTAGTGCTTGGTAGGTACTTCAGTCTGATTTTTATAAAAAGAGTTGAGTCGATAATCAATATTGCATTTAACTTATTTGGAACATTTTCATCAATGGCATATAATTAAAATTAACAGCATTTATGAAATCGTACTTATCTGTTTGATCATATAGTGCTAATCATGATTTTCTAAATATATTAAACCGAGGAAAGATTGAAAAATAGAAATAGAACTACTGAAAATGTAATAATATGCATGTTTTATGTTTTTGTTGATATTGCCATCTTCATCTCTCTGCAGTGGCGAATCCAGGGAGGGCTATTGGGCTGCCGGCGCCCCCCCCCCAGAGCTGGCAGAATTCTTGATTTTATTTAAAATCACTGCAACTGTTTGTTCTTAACTTCCCTTTAAAAAAAAATAATTAAAATGTGACAACATTGCTTCCTGGCTTGACAGGCTCGAAAATTTTCCTACTTTTCTAGTCATTGCACTTGTAATTGTAGCGTTGACGCAGTCGAAAACATTTTTTGGCTATTTTTTTCATTGTATTTTTTTTTATTAAATTATCGAAAGTTATGTAGTTTTCTTTGATTTTTACTGTCAAAGAAAAGAGAAAAGTGTGTAAGGTTAAAATGTTTTGGTTTACATGAGGTTTGATATTTGTCAGGACGATACAAATTTTTTATGACCTCAGCCCCCCAGACCCGAATCCTGGATTCGCGACTGTCTTTCTGTAAAAGAAAATCAGTTATTTACAAATAACATAATTTTTAAAAAATCTAAGGTCAGTTTGTTAAACACTAACTTAAATCAGATTAAATGTACAGTTGTGGTACTTTAAATAGTATTCATGTTCTTATTATTGTTTGATTTTATAAATCTAAAACATTGTCATCTGTGGATTAAAATTTGCATATTGTTTAAATTTTATGCATGTTATTGAATTTATAAAGAAATAATTATTATTAAATCCTTTGTGCACCTTTTTAGTTTTAAATTCATTAAAATTAAACCTATTAATAGCATTCTTTTGATGCATAGTTTTAAGTATCTCTGTGGGTTAACAGAATTCTATTGGCCTATTTTTGCAATATTTGAATTAAATGTGTATTTGGTATTTTTAACAATGCTAAATTCTTTTTTTTTTTTTTTTTTGAATGAGAGATAAATCAAGCAATGAAATTTTGGTGAATAAACAATGAATTGAATGTAATATTCATAGCTTTCTAACTTCTATGATGTAGCTGATTTTAACCTTGTCGATAAAAAAAATATTTAAATGATTTGTTTATATTTTAATTAAGTTTACAGTTGTGGTACTTTAAATCAGGGTTGTCGATTTATTTGATTTTTTTCAAAAAAATAGATTGATTTAAATCGGATTTTTTTTATTTAAATCAAGATTTTTTTGATTTTAATGATTTTTTTAAAAGTACATATATATATTTAACATTTGTATATTAGACAATGAGCCCTACAGTCATAGAATTATATATATATAACAACATACCGGTCATTAAGCTGTACCTTCTGTAAAAAAAACATAAATTTAAAAAATTTAATTCAAACATGTAACAACTATTTAAAAAATATTTGTAAGAGCACACGCACACAAATATTGCCTTTTATAAGTATAGATAATAGTTTAAGAGATTGCACTATGTAGATGTTTGTATTTCTTTTGGAACATTTATATGTATTACTTAATTATCTTACATTTGAACATTACTGCAATATAAAAACTTTGTTGTCCCCAACACTATTTAGTTTTCTCCAGTATTAAAATGAAACTTGCTGCATTTTACTATGTTCTTTCTTTGTGAACATGATGCTTTCACAATATTTATTTTATTTTATAAAAAGGAGCATCTCATACTTTGGATTTTATTGTGTTGCTCATTAGAGATTTATTTAAAATCTAATTTGCTTTGTTCTCAATAATAAAGATAGGGAAGTACTCTAGTTACACCAATTCAATGAAATATTATTGTTTATGTTCTTTACATTCTTTGAATATACATTTAAAAATATTTTAAAATCACTATTTAAAGATACATGAAAAATTTTATTTCATTAAAGCAGATTTAAATCAGTGATTTTTTTTTAAAAAAATCAGTTGATTTAAATCAGTGATTTTAATCATCTGATTTAAATCGCCGCAACCCTGCTTTAAATATTCATATTCTTATTATTGTTGAATTTTTACAATGTAATATTCATTGATTTCTTTCTTCCCAATTCCCTTTCAGAGTTCTTGTCATGGCTGATCAAGCTCAGGAGTCGATTGCTACTCGTTTCATGAGATTGAATCAGTTAGTTCTTGGGAAATCTAACTATAATCTCCCAAAGAAATACTTGATCCACAGAGATGGATTACTTGATGTTTTATTTGCTCTGTATGAGGAATGCAATGTGGACTATTTGCGCAAAGATAAACATATTGCAGCTTTTGTTGATAAATGTAAGTAAGCATGTTATGATTTAAAATAAATATATTTAAAAATGATTTTTGTTAGAAACTAAAATATCAAATGTTAGAATCGTTGTTTTGATCGATTATAGGTACTTTTGTATTAACTGCATACCATTTACAAATATCAACCAAGTTTAATGAAGTATGAAACTCTGGTTATATATTTGCCGTTATATATTACATTTATATTATGTTACCTTATTTTTTACTTGGCGAACAAAACTTGGTTGATATTTGCCACTGGTATGCTGTTAATACAAAACACCCAATTATATTAATGAAGTATTTATTTGATATTTTCTTTTTTCTCAAACAGTTAAAGACTTAATGGTTGAATTAAAATCCATCCGTGTAAATCTCCGAGATTTTGAAGTGAAAAAGATAATTGGAAGAGGTCA
Source organism: Araneus ventricosus (assembly GCA_013235015.1). Classification (NCBI taxonomy): domain Eukaryota; kingdom Metazoa; phylum Arthropoda; class Arachnida; order Araneae; family Araneidae; genus Araneus; species Araneus ventricosus. The sequence goes on along the minus strand of BGPR01031304.1, from coordinate 13,586 downwards.
TTTTGGTGAAGTGCAAGTGGTCAGAGAGAAAGCTACTGGAGATGTGTATGCCATGAAAGTGCTACGGAAGCAAGAAACACTTTCTCAGCAAAATGTAAATTCTCTTTTCTTCCATTTCTTACTTCTAATGATTGAAATAATATTTCAACCAACAAATGAGTTCTCTAGTATTTGAATCTGATTTGATTTATGTATACATATTTTAAAACCTTGTGTAGCTTCTACTTCACTGATTTTTAATAGTGTTTTCTGAAAGTCTAATAACATTCATTATAATACTAGTTGTATGTTCTAAGATTTTAGCACAGATACTGTGTGTATCTAACAAAGACATCTGAAGTTGGCATTATTTTTTTATGCTATTAATTATTGCTTTATGCATACTATTTTTCTTTAAAAAAAAAACTCTTACTTTTCCTTCCATTTAAAAAATCTTGATTATTTTTAATGTGTTATCTTCATGCATATTTTTAAGATTAAGCAGTGGCGAATCCAGCATTTGAATCTGGGGGGGGGGGGGGAATAAAAATTTTGTATTGCCATGTTGTATGCCAACCTCTTGGCTTATGTAAACCAAAACACTTTAACTTTACAGACTTTACTCACCTGACAATAAGAATCATAAAAAACAATACAATACTTTCGATAATTTAATAAAAAAATACAATGAAATAACTAGTCAAAAAATGTCTTTGACCACGTTAATGCTACAAGTACAAGTGGAATGACTAGAAATGTAGGAAAATTTTTGAACCTGTCAAGCCAGAAAGCAATATTGTCATGTTTTTATTATTTTTTTTAAAAAAGAGAAATTAAGAACAAACAGTTATAGTGATTTTAAATAAAATCAAGAATTCTGACTTAGTTCTGGGGGGTTGCAGCCCAATAGCACCTCCTGGATTCGCCACTGAGTTTAAGAATTATGTTTCTGTACCTCAGAGGTAAATTATTTTAAGTCCAATTTTGATGTTTTTATTGTACAGTTCGACCTCGAAAATTCAGACTTCTAAACTCTGGAAACTTTTGAAAACCGGACGATTTTTTTCAACTCATGATGAGAAAAAAAATAACTAAATAAATTTTAAACTAGAACGTTTGAGGCAAGATGCAGAAATTCCAGTCATTCTATTCATTTTAAACTACTATTTTTTTTTTGTCTTTGTATCATTTTTTAATGTTTCTTTATGTTTTTATTGTTTAAAACATGTTTTTATATGGAGTTGTTGGAATTGACATCAACGTTTAGATCAGCATATGTCTTGATTGGTTGTGCAAACGTCGGAGGCGTTACTAAGGCAACCATTTGCCGTTGCCTTGCGACTCCCGGGTCTGTTCTGAAGATATCTGCACATGCATGCTTAATTGTGATGTAACTTACCTACACGGTGACATCAGAACTTTGACATCTCTATTGGTTTAAGTAAGATACCTAAAATCTGGAAATTTCCGAAATCCATGCCTTCCAAACCCCTGAACACTCCGAATTTTCGAGGTTGTACTGTATTTGCATTATCCCAGCCACATCTATGGATGGTCAAAGTGTTGTAACTGTAAGTCGAAAAGAACGGAAGATAACCACTCTTAAAAAATAAATTGTGCATTATAATACATTGCATTCTGTTAACTTCTCTTGGCTCTCCTGTAAAATTTTAAAGTTGTTATTTAAGGTAGTTTTCTTCTGATGTAAAGATCTGATAGTTCAGTTTTATAATGTGTGAAGACAGGTATAAATTTAAAATATTACAATCAGCTGATAGATGGTCTAAAATTTCTTAGTCTTAAATTTTAATTGAGATTTTTGTTTCAAACATTTACTTCATCTGCTTTCATAAACACTTTCATCCAGGAGGGAAAAAGTCATATTTATCTTGTAGTTCAACATTTGTTGCTCCTTCTCGCTAGGGATGTAACGAATATTCGGCAACTATTCAGTATTCAGCCGAATATATTCAAGATAATAATTTTTTTAAATACACATTTAACAAAGAATATTGCAGAATTACATTTCACTACATTATCAAAAAATCTCCTAACATTTGCCCAATTTTAAGTTGCATAAGTGTATTTAATAAAGCTACTATCATTGCAAAGTCTGAAATTATGATGCAAGAATAATATTTTAGCGTTTTCCGGAGGATGTCTGTTTTGTTTGATTTCATACACGAGTAATACCAACTAGGGATATAACAAATATTCAGTACGAGGCCTATTTGGCCCTTTCCTAAATATTCGGTCTTGCCGAATGCTAAATGGATATTCAGCAGAATAAATTCAGGATAGAATGTTTTTAAAAAATGTTGTTTTGATTATATTTAATAAAAAGTATTGTAGAATTACAATACGGTACATTTATTATAAAAATAATCTAACATTTATCCAATTTTAATTTGCATGGTATTTAAGTGTATTTAATAATGTTGCATATCATTTATAGAAATCTGTTCCATATTTCATATATATTATCAACTTCAGAAAATAAATGGTCACTCTATAATGCTTACAGGTTCTGAAAGATATTAACTTACTAAATTTATGAACCTTGGAAATTTTTCCGCATTTTTTCCCCACCAATTAAATGGACACTCCATCTTACCTCTTAGAAGTTCTTTAGCAAAATAGAAATTTACTTCTAGTAATTTTAATTTATCAATTCAATTTTCTTCTGTGTTTGTCATTGTCATGTTCTGCAATGATGACTCATTTCTTATTATTGGAATTAAGGTATTTAAAATATTACAAATATACATAAAGGTATTAACATTTTTTTAAACATACAAATAATAAAAAATCAATTTCATTTAAACTTTATTTTTTCATTTAAAATTTGAAAATATTTTCATTTACAATCAAAAGTGAAATGTTTTTAAAAAAATTGATACTCGGTTAAATTACTATTCGTTACGTCCCTACTTCTCACTAACCTGTTATCACGTCCTCAGATAAAGATTGATGAGGTCAGGGCGGACTCTTTTTTTGTGATTTGTATTATTTTATATGCCTTGAAAATGTCTGTTCGCAGTGGCCTAGTGATAAGGTGCCGGCTTCGGGTCTGGATGGTTCCAGGTTCAAAACCCGATTCCGCTAACAATCCATCGTGTATTGGGCTTGTTGTCTATTGGATCTCTTTTAGATGTCTTCTGGTGTATTTTAACAGTTTCTTAGTGTTACTATTGAAGTTTTATTTATTAGTTTTAGATCTTTATCTTATACTCTTTTTTGTAAATGTATTATTCATGGCTATTGTATCCATTCTACTTCTTTGCCATAATAAATTTTAAACATTTTATGTAAGTAGTAATTTATGAAGATATATCTAGGCCTGTTCAGTTTTATTTATATTTGATTGTTTTGTTAGATTTTGAAGATAATGAATATTTTCAAATGAGCTACTGTGAATTTACTCGTATATCCTGCTAGCACATATTCCAACTTTCTGATGAGTTATTGCGAAATATGTTTTATGTCTTGTCTATTCATTTTTAAGGTGACTTTTAACCTGTTGAAAATTGATTAATTTAAGAATTTATAAAATCTGATTAATGGCTTTGTTAACATCATTTTTATTAGCATTACGATTTTTCATATGCAGTATTCCACTATATTTGGAGTTTGTTCCTTTTCTTTTGCAGTGTTTGGCACAGCATGGCCATGAATGGCTTTTGCGCCATAAAAACCAACCCAACCCTTTTTCTTTTACTCATATTCAGCAATTCTGCCATGAAGCACATACAAAATTCAACATATATTTTTTAACATTTCTCCATTTTGATTCTTTAGAAATTATTTCTATATACCAGTTATCTAAAATACTTTTAAAACCTTGTATTTAACCACAAAAACTGAAATGTGAAAACCTGATATTTTTACTTTCATTTTGACTTCCTTATACAGGATGTTTAGAAAGATTGTTTACAAACTTGAAGCTTAGGTCGGTACATAGAAACCAGTCATTTTTCCAATAGAACATGTGTTTTGGAAACACAAAGGAGGGGAAATTACTACAGAGGCTCTTTGCCAGTGAATGAATTAAAATAAAGGGATGCTCTAGATAAAATTTTCAACTCATATTGAATGAAATACAAATTTACAATAGCACAACAACACAGTTTCGTGAGAAATAACATTACAAGATGTAGGCAGCATGACAGGGATACGATGATGACAAGGTCGTTGTATTAACAACAAACCTTTGGAGTACTTAAAATAAGTGTTCAAAGGCTGTGCTGTTTGAAGCGATAATGTTCATTTCAAAAACTTTTGGATGGTTTAACTATGGAAAGAGGTGATGGGCAACGAGTAAAATGAGTACTTTTCTGGTGTTCTTCGTCCAATTAGGAGTGTTTTTTAAGTTAGTCTTTACACAGTAAATCAATAAATGAAAATAAAATGTTCTACAGGGTCACAATTATTGAGCTATATGAAATAAAACTTTCAAAAACTACCGAGTTCAACAATTTTCTTCAAATTTTAAAAGTAACTACAGATATTCGAATTTAGTTTATGACATGTTTGATATGCTTGCTATCAATGGCTATGACGTGGCTCAAACAAGAGCAAAATTCGCTGAAGTGTTGAGACATTGACACTACCAGTTCTCTCAAACTTTTCAATCACATTTTTGATTGTTATATGTTTCTTCTTGTACTGGTTGTCTTCAGCTTGTACTTGGTCGTAAATTTCCTTTGAGCTGCAATCGGGATGTTATTGCTCGAATAGTAGGCCTTGACGATCGATATACGCTCAGAAACGCTGCATTTCGATATTTTCAATGAAAAATGAACAACAGCAATAAGAGTGCGCATACTAAAAAAAAAATCCCAACATGCCCTGCATTCATTCAAAGTTATTGAGGTTTTTTTCCATATAGCTCAATAATTGTCACCTTGTATATACTGCTAAGTAAAATGTAAACATCTTGTGACGTGTCCTTACTGGTCACGACTTAGGTTCAGGATATCTTAGAGAGTGAGAGACAAAGATTACTTCAAAAATACAAATTTATTAAACACATAAAAATTAGGCAAGATGATCTGCTGTAAGCATGAGGAAAAACAACACACATTCAATGCAGTACCGACATTGCACTGTCTTGTTCGCTAACCGGAGGTTCGACAACCAACACTTGCAGAAAGAACGACTTCGTGACGATATGAAGATTCCCATTCAAGACGGGGCAAAACAATACACTTCCCAGTCAGAGTTCATCTCGCTCTCGTCGTGGACTCAGTTCCAATACTGGATGCCAAGCAGCGATTCTCCGGAACACCTCAGTAATGGGATCAGTCTACAGGTTAGGCCTACATACGGTGGTCGCTAAGACTCAAGAAAGGAACACATGAGTACAATCATAGAAACACAAATAATATAAAAACTTCAGGTCATCTCACAGAAATGGTTGAATGAGACGGCAGACACTCGGCTGTCAGGCGGCACACCCCGGAACAGACACGCTGGGAACACTGGACACTCTTAATACATCCGAGTTCGACCGGCCTCTACTGCCCCAACGATGCACCACTCAAGAAGTCACCGACTGATGAAGATACTGGTATTGATACTGATACTGACTCTCCTCACTCTTCCACAGGCTTATATACCCGAAAGTGACGTCAAGCTCCACCTCACTTCAGTTCTACCACAGCGATTTCCCGTGCGGCACCTACCCAAACCGGAAACCAAAAGATCACTCGAACCCCACAAGCCTCTCGATCCAAACCTGTCAAAGGATGCTAGGTCAACACGTTCCGTAGTTCCGCGACTGATCCATTAGCATGGTTCGAATATAATGTGGTCCGTTACAATCTCCCAATCCATTTTTCACTTCACCCCTAATTTGATGAAATTAACTCCATATGCACAGAAGTGCGGAGGGTTACCATATCTGAGAATGATCAGTATGTATTTCACATGTTGTTATTCATACAATTAGGTTGTTGTGCTATTGCAAATTTGTATTCCATTAAATCTGTATTGCACATTTTATTTGGTATAACCTTTTCTGTTTCTTAATTCACTGACAAAAGAGTTTCCCGAGTTTGTAAATGACCTTTCTGAACGTACTGTAACGAAATTGTCTTGTGGGTGTATGTGAATGCAGTCCAATAAGCAGGATTTAAAAAATAAAGCTCTTTATTTTACAAATATTCTAAGAAAAGAAACATAGCACAAGTATTAAAGCAGCACTCGTGAAAATTCACGACAGAGATTACCAATAAATCTCAACACAGCTCTCAAACGTTTCTTACCAGCTTGCTTGCTGATCTAAATCCAACTAACTTCTTTTGGCTTGAGAGTTTGCTTTTATACTTTTTCAAACATTCCATAGGAAGCGACGTAATCTCCAGAAAGTTCATGAAGCCAGTAGAAATATGTTGACAGTTCAAGGTCTTTCTAGAACATTCCTTTTGTCACCAAATGTGTTGCAGAGATTAGCATATCAGGGAAACAACTTTATAGCTTTGTAACACTACTGCATACGATTACTTGTACCTGTTTTCTATTTCTCTGGCAGTTCATTGTATTTTGTTTTAAAGGTCAAGACTTGACTAATGAAAGCTATAATTGCAGATGGCATTTTATGAAGAAGAAAGAGATATTATGGCTAAGACAACAAGTCCTTGGTTAACTAAACTGCAGTATGCATTTCAAGACAGTCAGCACTTGTACCTAATCATGGAATTTCATCCGGGTGGTGATATGCTTTCCTTGCTCGAAAAATATGAAAATTATCTACCAGAAGAAATGAGCCAGTTCTATTTGGCTGAGTTAGTATTAGCTGTTCATAGTCTCCATTCATTGGGATACGTCCATAGGTAAGTGAAAGGCAGAATGTTAAACATCGTGTTATGTATAATCAGTGTAAAATTTTTTTCTTTCACTGTCAGACATCTTTGTTGGAACTTATCAATTTAGTTTGTAATCATTTATAGTTCAAGTTGGCAGCATGACATTATAGATTTTGTTTTAATGCAGGGGCTCCCAACTTTTTTTCCCCTTAATTATTCTTTTTGTTTTCGTGTACCCCCTACTATCATACTCAACCATCCGTCTATGCAAAATAAATTTTTATCAATAATGTTAAGGTTAGTTTATGTTAGCTTAAAAGTGAAATGACTCTAATTAATAACATTTGCAGAACTTATTTTTTGATATTACATTTTATTCCATTTTTACAATAGTATTATTTCAATTCCAAAACAAATGAAACCCAAATTATAATAATTTCGCATTAAATTGTAAGGATAGCTAAAAATTGCACTTCATAATAATCAACTATTCAAGTGGTATAGTTATTAAATAACAAATATTCCCACTTGGAAAAACAAAATTTTGTAACTTTTTTCATCCCTTATTTTTTTCTTGTCTCCGCCATTAACAACTTTGATTTCATGTACCCCTAAGTGGTCCTTCGCTTACCGCAGGGGTACGTGTACAGCAGGTTTTCTCTAAACCTCTGCTTTAATGGGATCCCTGACAAAAATCTACCAAATCTTGGCGATAATTCTCATAATCAGATCTTAATGATGCATATTAATACAAATAGTATGGTACTGAAAATTGTATTGCTTCATGGAACTCTTTTTATAATCATAATTCTCCAAGTGTCTAAACTGGCCTTTTTCATTCTCTTTGGTCAGTCCCAAAGCAAATAACTCATATTTATTTATATACTCTCTTAAAAATCTCCAAAATGAATGGCACTTTGAGGGCATAGAGTCACAGATTACAATGGATTGATTGTGTATATAAAAAATATTGCACCTTAAAAAGCTCATTTCCTGAGCTTAGTAATAAATGGCACTTATATGGTTAAGATGCATAGAAACACAGATTATGTCATTACCAAGTTATGTATTTATTTGTTATATTTAGTATGTTGTCAACTAGTCACTGATTATAGTTGCTTTAAAAGAATGTTAAGTGAAAGTCTTTTCTATACACTGATTTTTTTTTTTTTTTTTTGCGTAGAGATATTAAGCCTGACAACATTTTAATTGATCGAACTGGGCATATCAAGCTTGCAGATTTTGGCTCTTCTTCAAAGCTTAATAATCATAAACTGGTAAGCATTTGTGTAATAATCATATTGGCTGGTCATAATGTGTTGGAAATAAAATTTAATGAGATATTTAGATTTATTTCTGAAATGAAGCAATCAGAATATTTGTTTGATAATGCAAAAATTTGTAAATCCTGACTGTTGTAAAATAACAGTGAATCGATTTAACTGTTGAAATATTTAATTTTTTTCAATTTTTCTTAATTTTTTTTTACATGTATGTATATTCTGTTTTCGTTTGAATGCCTATGAAACTATCATATTATTCGCTGAGGGACTTCTTAAACTATGAGTTCTTAACCTAAGTGGTACTTGTGTTTGGGGTTCACAAAAACATTGATAATAAGTGCTTCTATCTGATTCTTTGATACTGGTAAGTAAAATGAATTTATAAAAAAAACTATATCAACATGAAACATTTGTTTAAAATTTTACAGGCATTCAAGATATTTTTTTCTAATTATTATTAATATAATAGCGCAGATCTGTCTCTCACTGATCTGGTAACGCTCTGACGTCACCAACAATAAAATTGGCACCGTAGCACTGCGAGATGTTAAACAGCATTATTTCATTGCTAGAGGACCTAAATTTCAGTAATTTTAAAAAGTAATTGTTGTTCTAATTTCAAATTTAATAGTTCTAAAATAGTGAAATAAAATTTTCTATCGATTGATATAAAATTTATCTCTCTGTGACCAATAGTTCCCAAGAAATTTTAAATTATATTAATCATATATTTCAAATTAATTTCCGTTTTTTAATAGAAAATAGTAAAACATGTCTGTGGTATATCATGCATGTGATATAGTTTGGATGCCACAATGCATCTGATTATTTATTGCAATCATAATGATATAATTTGATAATATTTTTTGGCAATGTTTGACAAGTAGAGAAGTGCTTTGTTTTGATTAGACATCTGAAGTACAAGGAAAATTGTTAAACAACTAAAATGCTTCACATGGAATGTTGTTTACCGAGAGGTTTTTTGAATAAAGAAATGTGTAAATAAAAAAATATTTCCTCTCATAAAACATAAGTTTATTTTATTTGTTTTCAATCAATGTTAAACATTTCTCTCGCATATATATATGTGATATTTTAATTTTTTAACTTCCTTAAATTATTTTTTACAACACCTCATTTTAATTACTTCTACTTCCATCATAATAAGTGCACTACGGCTTTCATTTCGAGTCACAAGTCTTTTCCGGGGAAATTCCCTTCTCTGGGTACTTAAACTTTCTGTGGATTCCTATCTGTTCTTTTTGACTCCAACATGTAAATGAATAACAACGTCGCGCTGCTTTGCACGTTAACTCTTGATTCCTGGTCATGGATCTACGTATATTATGATCCCTTCCTACAAAAAATAACTTGAACTATCTGCTACGACTGAATAAATGAAGATTTAACAACTGCTGTCTTTTCCTTTACTAACATTTCACCTTTAAAATCTATCTTTCATATATCTATTTACACTCGTCAAATTTGACGGGAAATCTCTGAAATGAAGAGGCAATTTGCACCCATCATGCCACAACGGGTGATTTTCTAGTTAATGAATAATTAAGCATTCATTAACTTATCATTAATGAACACTTCATTCTTCTACTTATGTGCCTAGTTGGTCTCATTTTTTAAAATTATAATTAGTGTTGCAGAAATTAGTAAGACATAGTAGACATAAGTGGGCTCACAAGTGAAAACACTTAAAAAAATATATTTTTTTGGTTTAGTGCATTTTATTTACTATCTAAAGACTTTTACTGTATTTGGGAAATGTAACTTCTCTCTAATAAATTCTAAGTGATTTCTTGTTTTTATTTCTTCTGTTTGTATTTTTTTTTCTTTTACTCTAAGATTATCTATTCCTGTAAACTATGCATTGAATCAGAAAATTGTTACACTTCATCTTTTTTTTAAAAAAATAGGTTACCAGCAGTATGCCTGTTGGTACACCAGATTATGTTGCACCAGAAGTCTTAATGGCCATGAATGCTGGGCCAGCATCAAGCAAAAGTTATGGAGTTGAATGCGATTGGTGGTCATTAGGTGTTGTGGCTTATGAAATGGTATTTGGTTCAACTCCTTTCTCAAGTGATACTGTTTTAGTCACTTACAACAATATAATGAATTTTAAGGTAATGATGTCATACTTTCCACTCTTCCTAATACTTTATTGAGAAACTATTATTGTAAAGAATTATAGGCTTAGATAAACTGTTCATTTTCTTCTTCAATTGTTTAAATATTAGCTGTGTATACTCTTCATACTTTTTTTTTTATTAATGTATATTTTTTGTGTTATATTTTCTCTAATTTGATATAATTTGTATAACTGTAATTTTACTTTGATTTTATAATAACGAATGAGACTAAAAAATATCTTAAAATTTATGGAGAAATCCTGCCGATGGAACTAATTTGATACAATTTGTATAAATAATTTTAATTTGATTTTATAATAAAGAGTAAGACTAAGCAATTAAAACTTATGGAGAAATCTTGCTGATCGAACTGATATTACAAAATGAAATAAATAAAATGTATTGCATATATTTGAAAATCAAAGGCAAAAGGTATTATCAAATAGTTGCATTTCTGTGTCTTATAATAATTAGATTCTGATTTAATGTTGGAAGTAGAGTTGCAGTTTTTTTATTTTACAAAACCTTTTGTTCTTTCAAGTGCATATAGCAATACAGGCATAGTAAGCACACCATTACATAGTTTATGAGCAGCATATTACCTCTAAAGTAATTTTTGTCAATGGAGGTTTTTGACATTTAACTTAAACTTACATTTGAAGAAAGTTTCATTTATGCTGTATACAAATTTGAATTCTGAGTATGTTGATAGTGATTAATCTTGCATTGTATTGAAAATCATAACCTATTCAATTCACAGAAATTTGAAAGATTATTTGAGTGAATCATATTTTATTTATTTTTTAGAATGCATTGAAGTTTCCCCCTGAAGTTTCTGATGTGTCCAATGAAATGATTGATTTGATAAAGAATTTACTTGAAGAACCCCAGAATCGCTTTGGTTACGACAGATTAATTGTGCATCCATTATTTACAGATATTGATTGGAATAACATACGGCATAGTAAGCATGATTATTATTCAGTAATTGTTTCGGAAATGTATTGTACTTTTGTTTTAGTGAAATATGTTTAAAAACTGACAAATGAAATTTGAAATTCTGAATGCTATGGCCAGTATTGTTGATTGTAATTTTAGTATGATTTCTTGGAAGCATTTTTTTTTCTGTACATTAAAATTTGTTGCATATATTGATAGTGATTATCTTTCATTGTTTAAAAACATTCATATTGATCTTCAGGACAATATTTTTTCAATATTCTAATAAAATAGTTAAGAAAACTTTTGAAATATATTTGAGTTTGAGAGCAAATGAATTCACTAAAATGATTATATCTTGTAATTTCAAATCATTATGCTGCTATTGGAAGATGTAATGTTCGAAAGGGTCAAGTAAAACTTTTAAAATTGACTTGTATATAAAATGGTAAATTAATAAGCTCCTGTTTTCATTTTTTTAAAAAATATTTCTTTGTCTTTTATGGTTTAATTTGTCCAATGAATAATATAAGGCTACTTTTAGGTAGATTCCATATAGGAAGTCTACCTATTGCAATGGTTCTCATGACACGATTTCCTAAAAATTTCTGCAGATCTTCACCGTCATGACCCCTAGAACCCAAAAACATCCTTCGTTGAAAAGTTTATATATGTATAACGCTTTTGTCCATGTTATCTTGTGAATACGATAACTGAAGTAATTTTGATTTCATTTTAACCAGCGCAGGATATGTTGTAAGGATAGTGAAAAACTCGGTCGAGTTCATAGATGGGCTATCCAGCTCAAAGGGGGTGGAAATGGTGGAGTTTGAAATTTTCATTTCTCCATAAATCCTTTACAATTGAAAATAGAAAGAAAATTCAAATTAGGCGAATTATCGCCTTGTCATAATGAACAATTTTTGCATTTAAACTTGTTTGATAGCTGCAATTGCTTAGAAGTTTTATGAGCTGAAAAATGATTTTCCCTCCCTTCCCCACCCCTTCCCCCTAACTTAAAGTGCCTTTCAACCTATGCATGTTACTCCTTGTTGAAAAGCTCTTGTCATTTGCAGTCTCTTCCACCCGCTTTCATCCTGCAGTTCTAATTGTTATGAAAATAGAGGGTGAAATGTTCTTTTTCTTATATCTCCAGACTAAAGGAATCTACCTTTGCCTTCCGACGTACCAACGGGGATTTTTTTCCTTGTATATCAATATATTAGTAATGTACAATTTATTTTTATTTTGCTTTTGTAACTTACAGAACCAAACAAAATTGCTCATGGTAAATTATAACTTATTAATACTTTGTTTTAGCCCCACCTCCATATGTTCCGACAGTGTCGGGTGTTGACGATACTTCAAATTTTGATGATTACGAACCTGAAACTCGAGCGCATTTGAGTGAACTTGTAACAAAGAGAGAGTTCAGTGGAAAAAACTTGCCGTTTGTTGGTTTCACATATACTACTCCTTTTGAAACACTTCTTGAAAGGTATTTAAAGATTTTTTTTTTTTATGGGGGGGGGGTATTGATTTCGCTCTTAATTCATTACATGTTAAATAAAATTTGGGTGTAAATTTTGTGTTAATGAAATTGAGTTTTTTTTGTGCTGAAGTAATGCATTGTATTTTAGCATGTAACCCTTAAAATTTTCCTTTAAATTGCACGCCGGGCGGGGGGGGGGGGGGGGGGGGGGGGGAAGATTTGATAGTAAAATAAAAAGGATTACTTCTGATAATATATAAAAGAGACTTGCATTTTTAACTATTCATTCTTTTTTTCAGCTGTTATTATTATTTTGGTTATAATATTAAGGGTCATTCCATGTCAAATCAACACAGTTTTTGAACAAAATTTACCTCACCATCTCAGATTTTCACGAAATTTGGCAGAGATGTACTATTGATATAGACTTGGAAAAATACCAAATTTCATCAAGATATGTGGACTCCTTTTTGAATTACAGCAATTTAAATTTTCAAAAATTTGCCCAAAAACAGCAAATGGAAATTTTTTGAATTGCTCTAGGAGCTCTTCTAATTGAGCTGGAGAGCTGGGACAGGTGTCATTTTACAGCCTTTTGCATGCTCTTTCCAATGGTACACAACATACTATAGGTTAGTATTCAAAATTTTTTGTCAAAATTTAAATTAAAATTTTAATTTTAAATTTTTCAAAAAGTACATATTTTAAAATTTTCAAATTAATTCCATGAATAGTTTGTATTGTTGTAAATCACCTGGCAAAATATTTATTTGGGATGACAATGGGTTAATAGTTAAAAAAATTTTAAACTGAAGCTTGTTTTTCATTAATTCCCTGTATTGAGCTGAATAATACAAGAAGGCTAATATTTACACTTACGTGAAAATAAATATGAATGCTAACCTGAAGGAAGAACACAGTAATTAGTCTAAAATAATTAAAT
>BGPR01031303.1:0-18120 GCA_013235015.1 Araneus ventricosus | reverse complement strand
AGCGGTTAAAATATTATTTATATTAGTCTTTTTAAATAAAAGAAAACCCATTTTTTCATTTTGAAGAAGAAAAATATCCAACATACAACCTTTGAATAGAATTTCAGTTCTTCAATTGCTAAGTTTGTAAGGTTCTCAAAAAGAAACCTACTATTTAGTTGCAACTACACAGCCTTCCAAATGGAGCGCCATTAATTATTCTCAGTCTGTACAAGTTCTCACGAAAAGCGAATTTCTAATGATTCCAACTGAGAGCAGACATTAATCACTGTTCGCCGTTTTGTGAGACATTCATCTTCTACTCGAGAATTCCATTAAAACGGCCTACTTGCATGCAGAAAATATTTTCGTGCATTCTCTTTCAGTGCTCTGGCTACGTTCCGAGAGATTCACTTCAATTTACACGAATTTTGGAGCGCCATTAGTTTTACAATTTTACCACATGCTAAATTTCATGCATCCAGCTTTTTCCGGTTTGAGTTGTTGTCTTCACAAACAGACTGGCATGATACCAAATATGCTGTTCTTCGGACTCAGGGAGGTCTAAAAAGAGACCATTAATGAAAATCTCGAAGTGCAACCTTTTGACTTATACAATATTTTCCCTATGTTTACTTTTAAATGTAATAAAGCAAAAATATATTTTGAAGATTCTCAAAAAAGTATTTACTTTATAGTAAACATTCACTCTATCGATACGGGATCGTCCCATACGTCCCGCCAAGCAAAAGACGATAGCCGTCCGAATGTCACTATGAAATTTCCACCCCCTTTCTTTAAGTGTGATCGATTTCAAACCCGCAGCGCGTGCTTTCTTCCTTAGAGCGGTTCGCCCAGATGTGTTTGGGGAAGAGGGGAGTTTTCTTACAATTCGGACAATGCCCTTATCTTTGATAGAGGAGCTCGGTCGTTCCCGTATTTTGAGGTCCCTTTATTTGAATGGCATTAGGAATCAGAGGGTTAATGTAATACAGAGCTTCTTAAAAAAGTTTCACACACGGTGAAGGCTTTTTTAGGTAAGAAAAAAAAATTGAGGCCTCATTTGCGCGCGAAAAATGTTATCACGACCCCAGAACTGGAAAATTAATACTAAATTTAAACAGTAATTAATGATAATTGGTAAGAATCTTAATTTAATATGATTACTCAACAAGTTTTATCGAAATATTTTCAGTCCAGATGATGATCTTAATTATTTTTGATCGTAAACATTGAAGAATCTGGAAGAAAGAAGTTATTTCAATGAAATTTTCCATAAACATCTTAAAATCGCATAAAACTTGGAATAAAACAATTGAAAAGAATACCATATTCATTTTTGTAAGGCTTTCAGATTCCAATAACTTTTCTATAGAAATTCCATTTACGATTCTTGATAAAAAGTCATTTCTAATTATCCTGAAGATTTTTTTTAGCATTCGTATTTAAATTCACTTCTGCGTCAACAAATATCATAAATAGATAAATTGCTGGCATCCTTTGGCAACAGCTTCAGAAATAAATAAAAGAATTCTTAATTCTCTTGAAATAAAAACTATCCCTATTTCACCTTGGAATCAATGATAATTTGAGAAGAAATAGTCAAAGCGTGAGTATACATCTTCAGTAACCTCATCGTCATTAACAACAATAACTCAAATTGAAAATTCTACAGCTAAATTATATTATTATCTATATTTAAATTAAATATTTTATTTTTTTGTTATTCTTGACCCTTGTGTCTTAGGCAAATTGAAAAATCCTATTTATCATAAAGATCACCAATGTTTCTACAGTGTGCCTGGCAGGTTTGAACATTTTATATAGCAAAATGACGACTATCTTTCCAACCAGCTGGAGTGGCCTCCCTTAAACTTTCTCGTTTACTTCTCAAAAATTTGACATTTCCCCTCCCCCTGCGTGGATAAAAAAATTCGAACCTACTGTAACCCAGAATCCAATGACTATCAGAAGGTTTTTTCATTGTAGATTATAGTGATTGTAAAATATTTAGGTGGAGGATCATATTCAAAGAGATGCGTATGTGTTAAAACTTAGCAATATTTATTTTCTATCACACTCTAGCAAGCTCTGCTAATGCGAGGGCATGCAACGAGCGAAAAGAAAGGAGAAAATGACCTCGTTCGCTATCGGTGCGCATAGCAGATAGCTTGTGCATGCGCAGAGATGGCTTCCAGTACGCAAGTAAAAAAAAAATGAATATGCAGTTTGAACGCCCTTTTTTTAACCGATTGAAACGAAATTTGGGCACAGATCTATAATTAATATTATCATACCAATACCGTCATACCAATTTTTATTTATCTAAGTCAAAGGGTTTAGGAGATATAATTTTTACAAGTATGCGATTATATAGTCCGACAGACCATCAATCCTTCAGCGGATTTGGTCCAAACTTTGATACGGACCTATATTCATGATGATAAAACTGTGTACCAAATTTTATCCATCTAGCTATTCAAGTTTTTGAATTATAGTGTTCACATGACCACGGACAGACAGACAGACTTCCCGTAGACGGATTTTTTCCAAAATTTGATAGAAACCTACAAATTATGTGTAAAGATCACATACCAAATTTCATCCCCATAGCTCTAATAGTTTTTGAGTTATCGTGTTCACAGACAGACAGACACATAGACATAATGCCAAAATTGTGTTTTTCGGACTCAGGGAGGTCTACAACGTGGAGATTCGTCAAAATCTCGAGTTCGTAATTTTTTTGAAGAATACAATACTTTCTCTTTGTATACTTCGTATACGAGAAAGTAAAAAGCAATTTTTCAATTAGCCTACGACATATACATCAAAAGAAAGTATTTTAATTAATGTCAGAACTCGACATTCCATTAAAATGATCAACAATATTGATATTAAGAATAAAGCTTATTCCTGAAAATAAATAGGATGTAGTTTTCCCCTTCCATAAGTGCAGTAAAATATCCACAAATCTCATTAAAATGTGATCGATAGATTTCGCGGCTGGTTGGAACCAACCAACTGAGCCAGCAACTTTTTTATTTATAGTGGGGAGGACTTCCTGATGAGTATTGATCATTTCGAAGCTTAGGCCTTGAACCAGCTGTTGTTTCTGTGGCCTTCAAATTTTATCGTTTGAAAAAATGTCAAGGAACTTATTTTGCTTCTCTTTAACAGTGCTTTTCAACATTTCAGTTTTTGGTATCCAACTAATTATTTTCAGATAATTCTAATCGTACCTCATTCCTACGTTTGCTGTTAAATGTCCCTCTCCTTCTAATGAATTCGGTTCATTAGAAGGAGATCAAAATACAAAAAGAAAGAAGTCTCTTTTCGAATATTTATATGTGTTTACAATTTAAAAAGAAAAATGTACCAGTTGTGTATCACTTGCACTAAAGGACTATCGGATTAGAGGAAGTTCATTTAAAAAACGCAAAAACGCAATTTGATAGCAAACTCTGTGTTAGGTGCACAGAATATTGCAAAATATATAACATTGTACAGAAAATCGTACTATCTCTACTTATAAAAGGCAATGTTTGCGCGTGTGCGATGTCCAGATGAATCTATAGCACTTACAGCCATGAAATTTGGCACACAGGTAGTCGTAATGGCGATTCAATCCACCTCGAAGCCACAATTTTAAAATTTAATCTAGAAAGTTTTCTATTTAATGCTTTGTGTTGTTTTGGGTCACTTTTGACACGTTTATGGCTGTAATATCTTTTCTAATGATCGTTGAGAAACAATCAATGCACCATCGGATAGAACAAACAATTTTCGTTCTAATGAAGTTTGTTTTGAATTTCCAACATCATTTACTGAATTTTGAGAATTTTTTAAATAGTCACTTTTCATTTATATTTTTACCTTTCAATTCTTATTTTCTTGCATCCGACGTTCTAATAAGGCTATCATTTTCAATAATTTTTTTTTGGTATAAACCGGAATATTTATCCCTGTTTTAAAACAAGAATGGCTAAAAAATCTTTTTTCTCCGATTTTCTATGATTTTTTTTATCAGTTCAAAATATTTTCTCTCGCATATCCGAATCGACGAAGCTTTCGTCCGATCCAAGGTTACTCTCAGTTCCCAGAATGCATTTCTACTATCCGATTGGCTGGCGGTACCAAGCGAAAGTCACGTCATACTCTCGATCATTTTATAGCGTCACCTAATCTTCATTACTTCATTTTACTTAATCCAATATCCAATAAATATTAAATGATCCAAGAATCATTTGACTTACACTTTTTGATAGTCGCGCATATATGCTGATATCTTTATTCAAAAGAACATGTTATTCATCTCGCTCAAGTCCCTGCATGCACTTTCACTAAAAATCGAGGGCGAAATCAACAATATATATTATGCTTTGATTTCGTTTTCAAAACTTTGGGCTTTTTATATTTTTTTGAAGTCATTATGCCACGGACAACGCCGTGCTCATGCTGCTAGTCTATTGTTACAGACATGGAAAGTCGCCTCCCAGCAATGCGAGTCTTATGGTTGGGAAGATGGCGACCATTTTGGCGACAAATAGATGATTCCCGAAAATACAACCCTTTTCTCGATAAAGGACTAGGAAAGGGAATACACGAGAAAACACCATGTGACGTCACGGCCTGTCAGAGAGAATATTTAATCACGGCGCCTAGATCAGAGGAGCGTCTTGATCGACTGGGATCGCCTTGGAGCGCGAACGTCTTTGGAGTTCTACCCGCAGTGTTAGCTAGGAAGCTGGTGAGCTGAGCGCTATTGAAAGTGCAGTTATTGTCGTTACTAATTATTTGCGGACTGTTTGCGTTGTTAAATATCAAAGTGCTGAACTGTTATTACCTGTGAATTGTTGTCTGTTTACATCGGTAATCTGTGCTAGAACTATTGTTTCCTGTACCTGTGCTACGTATTTCCCTGCATATTTGTAAATAAACCTTCATTCTCCATTATCCTGCGTGTTGACTGTTTACACCATACACCTACAGTGAGACTTTTTGCAACACTGTACTTATAAAAGGCAATGTTTGTGTGTGTGCGTGTGTGTCTGCGTGCGATGTCCAGACGAATCTATCGCACTTACAGCCATGAAGTTTGGCACACAGGTAGTCGTAATGGTGACTCAATGCACCTCGAAGCCGAAATTTTAAAATTTAATCTAGAAAACATTTTATTTAATTTTTTGTGTTGTTTTGTGAGATTTTTCGCACTACTTTCACAGTAGCATGGTTTCGGATAACTGTACGACAAAAATAGATATACCATCGGAAAGAGCACGCGATTTCCGTTCTAATGATTTAAGTTTTGAATTTCTAACGTAATTTACTGAATTTTGAGAAATTTTTAAAAAATAGTCAGATTGCCATCGAAATGTTATTAGCAGAGTGCTTAAGAAATAAATAAACATGAAAAACAGAACTGATGAATCAGTTGAGACTAACTTTCGTTTTCCAAAATATATGAATATTCAATACCAAAATTAAGTACGAAAAAAGAAGAAACAACGGAAACGCAAGTAAAGATCTCCGAGAAGTGGAAAAATAAATTAATTCTAGTTTTCCTTCCATTTGATATTAACGGAGTTCCGCGTCGATGAATCAACATAAAATAAAAAAAAGAAAAGAAACTGCTAAAATTAGCTAAAAGAAACCCTGCCCAAACTCGTATTTGATATTAAATCATCACAGAATCAAAACAGTTTCCCGTGCGTAGTGTATGCTAATTTGTAGACTGACCGTCTGAATCTCTTTGGCACGTAAACAAATCCCTGAGCGTTACTGATTTCGGAGCGCAGGTGCGTATAGACTTGCGAGCAGAATACGAACCGAACAGTTTGCGAGCAGCTGCTCGCAGGTGTAGACGGGTGTTTTTGCTCTCCGAGAACGGTTCGGGAAACAGGTGGTGGGGAGCCAAATCCTGTAGGTTTATCGGCTAATTCAAAGGGATTCGCTGTTCAAATTGGGACGTGTTAGTATACGGCCACACAAGCGAGCAGTCGCTGCTTGAAGGTCAACCGCACAAGAATTATAGACAATATGCTGAAGAGCAGGGGTGGCCTTACGCGACGTTTTCTCCCTTTGTCTGGGGGCATTCTTCGCGGCTGCCGCAAAACGATACGCTCAGGTCTATTTATCAGGCGCGGGAAATAAACCGCTTTGCTGTTTATAGTGCTTTCCGTTGGTATTTTCATATGTTCCAGTGTCGCAAAACCAAGTAGGCAACTGTCTAGGGGGCCCTGCAACTTTCGGGGGCCTCAGGCATCGAAATTTTTTCCGGCATTTTCAGGGTTATTTCATTTTTGTAATTTTACTTGGTTTACAAGGGCTCTATGTACTCGAACGTAGTTAAATTAAAATTAAGTACCACTTAAATTTCAAAACACTATTCTTAGCAATTTTTTCATGTTTTAAATTTCTTTTGAATGTACGGTCAATCTTTTTTCTTACAGTTGACGGATTGACTCGTGAGTATCAACATCAGTGTCCAACTTTGTATACGAGTATTTGGAATGTACTAAAACAAATTTTGTTGCTTTCTTTACCGTCTTGTTAAAAAAATTGATTTTTAAATTTAATTTTTTAAACGCAAAATAATGAAACTAACTTTCTTTAAGCTGACCAGCAATTAAATGTCATATAAAATTTTCAGAACTATATTTACATAAAAACTGCTTATATAGATATTAAATTAAAATCAATTAAAAAAATCTGACTTTGGTAATTATGGAAGGGGGAAGGCCCGTAAATTGATTTGCCCAAGGGCTAATACAGGACATAATCTGTCCCTGTTGTATTCTGTTCTACATTTTTTGATATTTAAAATAAATCTATCAAGGAATACTACTTGGATAGTGAGTTTATGATTCTTAAACTTCCATAGTTTTTTTGGGGTGGGAATTATTTGCACTTTAATTTGGATCAAATTCACTTTGATAAAAATAATTTGCACTCTTAACAAATGAATTGCACGCGAAAAGAAATTATTCCACTATAATTAAATTTATTCAGCATGAAAAAAAATGTTTGAACTTTCAACAAATATGATGCACTCAAGAAAAAAATATTATCACTTGCATTAATTACTTTCCGCTATAAAAGAGATGTTTCTACTTTGAATAAACTAAACACAGAGCAGTTTTTGCAGCCGGCAACATTGCATTGGTTGGAGTGCTGCCAATAGGGGGAATCATCCCTGTTTTTGGGATTTACCATCTCAGAAGGGAAAAAGTCCGAGAATAAGCCAAAGTCGGAAATTTAATCCGCCAAATTAGCAACAATGGTTAATTTGATAATATGGCTCTGCGCCGTACATTGGCGTGATTCGTTTGTGTGTAGGGTGCGTCGTTGCTTCTCTACAGGGTTGTAGTGGAGCCGGAACACCGTTCTGGCACTGCTTTTTTTTCGTGAGAAATAAACAAGAAAAAATTGTGAAAATGTCCTTAAAACAGCGCGATTTTTTGTCACCCATGTTAGAGCGTCTCGGCACTGCTTATTTTGCAACAATATCACTGTTTCTATACCTCTTTTTGTATCTTTTCAAACTGAATTGAGGCCGCGGTGTCCTAGAGTTAAAGTGCCGGCTTCGGAGCCGGAGGCTCCATGTTCGAGACCCGATTCCAATAAAGATCCGTCGTGTAATGGACCTGTTGCACATCAAATCATACGTATGGAACCAAACGTCCTCCTGCTGGTGTGGTGCGGAAGTTTGGAGAGGGGTGCCAGCTCAGGTGTTGTCCTTGTCACCTGCCAACGGTTGAAAATGACGAGGTCCGTCCCAAAAAAGCCTCGTTTTGCTTCAAAAATAGGACATTAATTAAAATAAACTAATGAACTAAACTCAAAGTAACAGCAATTTGAAGGTATGAATTTAAATCCATTGTGTTTAGTTTAGTTATATTAACGACCCGTTTTGAAGTAACACGAGGACTACTTTTGGATGGACCTACTAACTTCCAAATGAGGTCAGATGACGAAGACGATACCTGAGCTGGCACCCCCTACTCAAACTTTCGCACGATACCAGCGGAAGCATCATTTAATTGTGTGAAAGACTCATTCTATAAAATAAATGAAACTGAATGTAATCTTAAAATTTTATTGACTGTTGCCAGCAGTGTAATAACTAATAGCTTCAAAGCTGTTTTTGGCCTTCCCTTCCGACGATTGACGTGCTATTTACATGTAGTAAAAACTATTGATGGCAAACTGCGTGGCATTAAAGACAAAGATGACAAAAATTATATTGAATGTCTTCATTTATGCTCTGATGACGATACCCTCAACATAATTAGTGCATTTTTTTTAAAGAAATGAAAGAAAAAAAATGATGTGAATATCACAATATTCACAGAATACTCTAAATCGGATAGCTTACGAGAAATCGTTATTGATATATAGGTGCTAGGAATTATTTTCCTGTTACCATTAATGGATTAGAGGAAATCAATGCAGTGATAGAAAAAGAAACATGCATTTCGTGAGCACCTCCCTGTTCGTCAGTTCCTTGTGTTTAAAAATGAGATTGCGAAAAAAATTGTCAAATGAACGTGATCCAGTTAACCCGAATTACAAACTATTTTTCTTGAAACCGTATATAAAATGGTTTGCATGTCCCCACAAAGATTTGAACGAAACCAAATCAGCGGGCAAAATTAGAAGTCAAAATTTTAGAAGAAAGAAACGGATACCAATCTGTTTTTCATTTGCCATCTTTATATGTGAAACACAATACAGGGTGTCCCAAAACGACGGCATAAACTCTGCACAGCTAGATTCCTCGTTGGGAGTACATAAAAACTGCCTAAAGAAGCATTCCTGTACCATCCATAGTTTACGAGAAAAATACGAAAAACAAAGTATGACGTCACTGCCGGTACAAGAAAAAACACTTTATTGAACATATCAACAGCAGTATATGCACAATTTACAGCAGACGTTCAAAGTGTCCGCCGTGCATGTCGAGGCAGGCTTGAGCACGCCGTGTAATGGCTGTCATCACACGTTGCAGCATCGCGGGGTCCACCGAAGTACAAGCAGCATGCAGACGAGCAACTAAGTCCATTTGTGTTGTCACTACGTCTCGATACACCAGTTCCTTGAGATGGCCCCATAGGAAAAAATCCAACGGTGTAAGATTTGGCGAAAGTGGCGGCCATAGAACCGGACCCCCACGTCCGATCCAGCGGCCGGAGTATTCCATATCCAGCCAACCACGTACAGGTGCACAGAAATGCGCCGGAGCCCCATCATGCTGGTTCACATGACGCGATATGCGCGGCGAACGTTTTAAACATTATCGTCTGGAAAGATATGCAAATACTGTTGTTGATATGTCCAATAAAGTGTTTTTTTCTTGCACCGGCAGTGACGTCATACTTTGTTTTTCGTATTTTTCTCGTAAACTATGGATCGTACAGGAACGCTTCTTTGGGCAGTTTTTATGTACTCCCAACGAGGAATCTAGCTGTGCAGAGTTTATGCCGTCGTTTTGGGCCACCCTGTATAAAAGCATAAGTGGTCCATTCACATGAAAGGGCATATCTCATATGGACGTCATATGATGAATATAAAACTAAATACAATAAATGTGTATGGAAAGTGACAGTATCTACCCCTGGAAGTAACGGTTCTGTTTCCACATACTCTTGTCCTGTTTCTGCAAAAAATATATTCGTAAACATAGCTTAGCCATCTTAATACGTATGGGGCAGGAGAAAGCGTGAAACGAATCTAAATGTTTACCTCTTGGGCAGAAATGTAAGAGAGGTCGGCCCACTAAGGCTAAGAATGCTCTTTTAATACAATAAGTATTGTGTAGTATTATATTATTTTTTTATAATTTCTTTATTCTCAATTATGTTTGTTTATTTCGTACCAAAAGTAACTTTCACTCGTGCTTTATTCATTTTAAAACCTTTTTCATTTTTGTAATCAACTTTTTTATAATATCTATATTTTTTATTTCCTTTTTTGAGTAAACAATCTGCCCAATTTAAAATGTTTGAAACTTAGCCATAAAATTGATTTTGAGTGCAAAGCATTCGAATTATAGTGCAAAGAATTCGAATTATAGTGCAAAGAATTCGAATTATTGTGAAAAGTATTCGAATTATAGTGAAAAGTAGCCGAATTATAGTACAAAGTATTCTAAATATAGTGCATTGTATCCGAATTATAGTGCAAAGAATTCGAATTATAGTGCAAAGTATTCGAATTATAGTGCAAAGTATCTGAACTATAGTTCCATGTACCAAGTGCATACTATCTAAATTGAAGTGCAATTATATATTTCCCGTTTTTTTCCAGTTTTATATCACAGATGTGAATATTTCAGTTGAAATATTGGCAATTTCATTTATTCTACTTTCACATCATTCAGTTTAATCTTTGGTCCTTTTATATTGCTTTTTTGTTAAATGTTTACATTTTTTCTGTTTCTTTTTAAATAAAATTGTTTAAAATAATTGTGCTTATTACCTTACCCCAATTACAACATAATTCTAATAATTACTCTCTTAAAAATTGATTGTTTTGTCCTTTTCATCTGATTGCGGTTCAAAATTACAAAGTACGCCACAAAATAGTACTCGTGATGCTTCAAAACTAGACATTAGTATAACTAAAATAATCTATTTGTGTCGAGTAGCTGCAAAAATAGCCATCTCCACTTTTCAAAAATACGTTTTTTCAAAGATTATATGTCCATTTGACCCTTTTAACATCTCACCATCATGAATTCGTAATTAGAATGGATTGCCGAAACGCTTCGAATGCCATGCAGTTTATTTTTCAAATCTCATTTTGACTAGATGGGAGAGAAAATCCACTTTTCTCAAAACTTTTCTTATTTGGAGATGGCCACTTTACAGCTACACGGCATTACATTTATTACACTGTATCTCAATTCGAAAAAATTTGCGTTGGTGGTAAAAGGAAATAATATGGTTCAATTTAAAGCAGAAATTTTTTAGATTACCTTCTCACTTTGAAGAAATATTTAAGAATCTGTAATTTATCTTAATTTTTTTTTAGTTGAAGGAGGGAAAAACAACCAAAACTCTAATGAAATTATAAACACTTTTGCTTCGTTTTCAAGTACGAAAATTAATGTATCAAAAGTTTAACACAAACAACAGTTTGAATTCGCCACTCTGTTGCACTAGAAAGCAGAAACAAATGACCGAGCTCGCGTCAGAAAAACCGCACGTGTGGCCGGTCGTGGTTTGATACGGCTGCTGAGGGAAATGGCCGCCGCGAGAAAACGGCGTAGAACCGCCTCGTATGGCTGTAGACTTAGCGTGATGTTCGCTGTTCCCCGCGAATTTCCTTCGAACCCTCAAGGTCATATTTAGAGGGCGCTTGCTTCTTGATTTTCTTTTGTCGTTTCTCTTGTAATTATGGGGTGGACAGATCTAAACTTAAAATTAATAGAAGTTTACAGAGGCAAGCCGAACGCATATCCGAGTTCCCGCACCGAGATACCTTATGCACAAATGAGAAAATATTGTAAGATTGTGAAATATACCCACATTTATTTCCCGTATTCAAAACATCATAAAAATGTCAGACAGGGATGGAATAATAAAAAATTGTATTGCTTGTGAAGGGGAAATTAGCAGAGTGCAATTAGCAATTATCAGAGTTCGAGAAACTGGTTTAATCATCGTTTATTTTGAACACATAACACGTAAGACAAAGACACAGACATAAAGAAAGTTTCACAAGCACAGTTCAAACTACATCACTAACTGCCTTATACCGGCTCTCCATGAAAGGAATCATGGGATGCATGTGACGTCAAGCAGTGACGTATTGTATCATGACATCATCACAATAGCTTGTGATTGGGTAGAAGATTGAATGAGGAGACTGAAGGAAAGTTAACTGCGTATAATTCCCAACAGCTTGCATCAAAAATAAATACTAAGTACATATAGCAACAAATTTCAACATGGAGAATTATGCGTTGTATATTTAATTAATTTTAGTAATCCGACTGAGAATAATCTTCCTTTCTTGATTAAAATGAAAGTCTTTCTTTATTTAATGTTTCATTCACTGGGGGCTCCACACCATATTTTGGCCAGAGGTCTCAAAATTAAAAGAGTAGCGCCGTTCCTGCGACTCAAAAAGAAAAAAATAGTTCCTTTTGTTTTTCCTGTAAGTGTTTGCAACATTTTTATGCTACAAAATGTGCCATTTCCTCTTATTGACACAGTAATAAATTTTTTTCGGCTATTCTTTATGTTTTCGCTCTATTATATCCAATGCGGTAGCGAGGGTCGATGACACATGGTATTCATTTGCTTTGGCTGGTACCACTTCTAATGACAGAGGTAGGGATGGCGGTTATAGCGGAGATAACAGGTTTTCGCTTATTCAGTTTTTTTTCACCTCCGGTTTAACTCGATGGTTATAACCGCTAAAAATAACCGGTTTTCGTTTTTTTTTTTTTATAAAAAACAAACGCTGTTTGTAGACAAACATTTTTTATTAATATTGTTTTTACAGGAAATCTCAATCCATTGACCAATATTTATCTCTTCATAAACACTCTTTCAGTAATCCGTCAACCACAGACGCCTCGAGGAAGCGGTTGTCGGTGATTGGCCTAAGATTATGAAATTCAGAGCTTTTTAACTTGGTAAATTTTAGTCTAGTCGAACCTAAAACCCCCCTTTCCTCCCCCCCGGGCCCCCCCCCCCCCACCGGTTTTTGGATTAAAAAAAAAACCCCGGTTTAAACCTAGGCATAGAACCCCTGAAAAAACCGGTTAACCGAAACTAAAAATAATAAAAAGTTCATAAAGACTCTTTCAGTAATTCCAACCAACAGAAAGCGATTGTCGGTGATTGGTCTAAGATGATGAAATTCAAAGCTTCATAACTTGGTAAATTTTAGTCTAATGGAACCTAAAATCGAGCCTTTCTTCCGATCTGGTTTCTTTAACCGGTTATTGGATACAAAAAAAAATAACCTGTTTTAATCGGATAAAAAAAAAACCCCGAAAAAACCGGTGAACCGAAACAAAAATACCGGTTTTCGATTAAAACCGGTAGATTTTTCCCATCCCTAATCTGAGAACTACTAGTGGTGATAACTGCTTTCTGGGCTGCTCCTTTAGTTCAAGATAATAATTGCTTTAAACGGTCCATTTTAGGCTACAGTCTATGGTCCAATCTGAGCAACTTTTGGACGACCATAGCAACAGAAAGAACCTAAACTTATCTTTAAACTATTTTAATAAAATTATTGTAGTAATTTGTAGCCAAACATATTTCCTCTCTGTGGATATAATAGCATATCTGGCGGCTTATTTAAAAACAGCGTAAGGGCTATTAGTCTGTTGTTAAAATATTTCATTGACGATATTTAAATGTAAACACTTATTCTCTAACTTC
This sequence comes from Araneus ventricosus, assembly GCA_013235015.1. Lineage (NCBI taxonomy): Eukaryota > Metazoa > Arthropoda > Arachnida > Araneae > Araneidae > Araneus > Araneus ventricosus. Next base: position 4,741 of record BGPR01031303.1, on the reverse strand, counting down.
AATCGCGAAATGATTTCTCTAAAAAATGATTCCATAAACCACATTTACATCGTTGTAACATAATTTGCCTATTTTACTGGTCAAGTATTTAATACAGTTGAAGTTATGATATTGATCTATTATTGGCGAAGGTCCAAATTCAACAACTCACTCCAGTAAGGAAAAGTCAAGGGAAGAAATCTTCCCGATTTTTTTTCTCATGAAAGAATAATCCGTTTATCGTTTGCAAGACAAATTATTGTAGAAATTAAAAGTCGTTCCGGCTTTCTGCCGTAGGTGCCCATGCGCAGAAGTTCACGAGTTACTGGCCTCATCCACTCGCAACTGCAGGGGATGAAAGAGCAGGGGAGGGGTACAAGAGAACGCGCCGACTCTCTGGAATATTCTTTATTTTTACTTTTTACTGTAGTTATTATTTCGTTCCTCAAAGGGGTTGCTGGGAGATGGAACTATTTTTGGTCGAGCTGGCGGTTTCGAACAAGCCGATTCCATTACGTCCTGCGGAGTACAGTTTGATAACATAATCAATGAAGGCATGTGTTCGAAAATACACATTTGCATTTCCTTGGGGATGCCTAGCGTCCTGGGCGTGGATGAGAGCTGAATCGAATTTTGTACGAAATCGAATTTTCGATTGAAGAGGAAATTTAAAATATAATCTTGTTTATCCTTCCGTTCATTGCATTTCCTTTACGATTACGGACGAAGTTGTGTTAAAAATAAGCTTGTTTACTCAAAATAAATATAACTAAATGCCATTACATAAGTACATGTATGTGAATTAAATATTGGAAACGAAATTAAGCTTTATATATCGATTTTGGAGTAAACTTTCTTGTCGTTCTATCTCCTGAAAAAGAATCTGTTTGATTCATTTCAAAATAAATTATTTTCGACTGATAATTCGAAAACACATACAAAAAACATTTTTTATAGTAAAAGAAGTTGATCAGTATTTTTTAAAGATAAAAGTCGATTTTCGAATCGGTTCGATTAACGCTTTTGTGTAGGAGAAACACGTGCATAAAGATATTTGCATATTTCTGTGCAATTTAATTTAGTACGAATTATATCGTTTTCTAAAAAAATTCTTTCTTCTATTTTTTTTCTAAAAATAATTTTGTTTGCTTTCTTTTTTTGTCTTATTTAGAAATGGACGAGTTTTCTGGTTTGTTTACTAGCCTGTAATACGTATTTCCGATGTAATACTAAGTCAATGGATCTTCAACGTGCAATTCGAACATACAAGCAGATGAAGTCAAGGTTTTTGATGTAAGTAAACAAACCAGAAAACTCGTCCATACATTAAGAAAATAGAAAAAATATCTGCTGGAAAGTCTTTCAGAACGACGAGAACTTTCATCAACCTCGTAATATGAGATATCAACCTTTCTGAAAAAAAAATTCATTAAAAGAAATACATTGCAGTATGATGGCTTTTTAAACATACGTAGGATCGATTTCTTTCTTTTCTTTTTTTATCTCAGATGTTTCATTAGGTTCATTAAAGTTTTTCTTCCATGCAGAGATATCCTGAATTTCAAAAAACATTTATCGTTTGCTAAATCTATATCAAACGTTTTTCAAAAATTTGCTTTAAAACGGTAATAGTATATTTTTTAAGGAAAATGATAATGAAATTAAACTCGCGTGTTTAATTTTTCTTAAAATTTTATTTTATGTATGTCATGCCATAAATTAATTTTTATCGAAGACGTGGTATAATATTATTTGTGCTCAAACAGAATTTTGACCATAGTTCTAATTATAAAATATTGCAGCTGATTAGGAAAATCATATCTTTAATTCTGCTCAGTGGCGGCTCGTCCATTAGGGCTGCAAAGATGCAGCCCCCCTAAAATTATTTTAAAACTTGCATTTTCGTTTTTATTCTAATTCGCTTACTTTTCTACGTTAAGAGTTCATTGATAGTCGAAAATGGCAAAAAAGTAATAAAAAACGTAAAAGGAAGAAGGGGAAAAAAAAATCAAAAATTAAGAGAGAGAAACAGATCAGAGCTGCAGAGAATTTTGCCCCTCATAGAATTGAAATTTCCCACATTGAGCAACGCGGAGCTCTTAATCGGAAGAAATAAAGCAACCCTTTATCCTATTGAAATTAGAACTCCGGAGTAGCTCACGCTTGGCGCGACTTCCTCATTTGGCCTCTTTTCGCTTTCTCTCAGTAGTTCAGATGTTAAGTAGTTTTTTAAAATCAAATTATGGAGGAGTTGTAATTTTTTGCTCCTTTATCTTTCTTGGGGTGCTGATTACGAATCTGAGGTTTGTCACCAAAACTTTTTGTTCAATAGCCACAAACACGAAAAAACATTTTCCCATTTTTTTGCTTATAACTAAAAAACTATCAATTTTTAGCATAAAAATCATTATATACCAAGATAATCAGCATAAAATTTCCTACAACTTAGGTCAATGCAACTTCTGCAGCACTGTTTGTTTCTGAGCTGACGAGCCGCCACTGATTCTTCTAAAAGGTTTTCAACTGACCTCATTCACGGTGAATTGAAACTGGCATCCATTTTAGTAATGTTGTAACTCATTCTTTAAGAATATTATTCATATTGTTACGAAAATCGTCCCGTGGGCGTGCGGTGAAAGCAGTCAAACAAACAGGATGATTGAAAATGACTTTTAATTTAAATAATATTCCAGAAAACTCGAAGAATAGGTAGAACGAAAAGAACACCACTTGCACAAATTAGCAACACAGGCAGACAGAAAATCACAAATAATAACAGTAACAGCACTAACAATATCGCTCAGCGTCTAACAACTAACCAAATCGCAAAGAGATTGCTTTCCTCGTTTGAAGCTCAGTATTTATAGCCTTTCCGACAGGGCGTGATGTCACACGGAAAATTCCAGAAGAAGCTCCATAACCAATAGGGATAGAGCGACAATTCTTGCATTTTTATGAAGCCTTCTTTTTGTCGCCAAATTTATCTCCAAGCGGACAAAATGGTCGCCAAATGTGTCGCCAAGGTCGTAGTTTTTGGCCAAGGCCTTCCCCGACATTAAATAAGAACCCTTCAAATGTCTCTTTTCAAACAAAAACAAGCATTAGACCTCCCTGAGTCCGAAAAACACAATTTTGGAATTATGTCTGTCTGTGTGTCTGTGAACACGATAACTCGAAAACTATTAGAGCTACGGGGATGAAATTTGGTACGTGTTCTTTAAACATAATTTGTAGGTTTCTATCAAATTTTGGACAAAATCCGTCAACGGGAAGTCTGTCTGTATGTCCGAAGTCAAGTGAACACTATAACTCAAAAACTTGAATAGCTATATGGATAAAATTTGGTACACAGTTTTATAGTCATAAATGTAGGTCCGTATAAAATTTTGGGCCAAATCTGTCAAAGGGTTGACTGTCTGTCGGTCTGTATAATTTACTATTGAAACCGATCTCCACGCGCATGCGTACTGGAAGCAATCTTCTGTGCACGAAAAGGAGCGAATTACGTCAGTTTGTCCTTGAGACGGCAAGAGTGAAACCTAGCAGTGTGCGATAGATGCGTTTTAATGTGTACGCATATCTTTGAATTGGATTCTTTACCTAGATATTTTTCAATCACTATAATGAAAAACCTTCTGATAGTCATTGGATTCTGGATAACAGTAGATTCGAATTTTTTTAGCCACGCGGGGGAAGGAGAAACGGCACCTTTTGGGGGAAGTATACGAGAAAGTTTAGGGGAGAATACTCCCGCTGGTTAAATTATAATGAGGACATCAATTGCAGCAAAAGAATTTTAAAAAGCGACGAAAACTAATTCTCTCCGTAATATTTGTTATATAAGAACTTCAAATTTATTCACAAATACTGAAGCATAAGAAAGGTTTTGATGGAGTTTTTGGGACTATAAATTACTCTTTGATTAATAAAAAACATGAAAATAAGCCAAATCAAAAGCTTTTCCTGGTATAAATTGTGAATTGTCTGCTTTTAAACTTTTCTTTTAGTGCTTTCCAGAATTTTTTAAATGTTTTTTGGCAACAGTTCTTTGTATGCACATTTTTGTTCATCAACATTAAAAAAATATTGCTGCAAATTGTGTATAAAATTAATTTTGAAAAAATTATTAAAATGAGAGGGAAAAAATTGTACGGAAATGAAATTAGTGTCACTGAAAAGCTAATTAAAAAAATATATGGCGTAAAATCAGTTTTTGTTAGATAACATTTCCGGAAGATATATTCGGTAAAAAGCCACAATCTTGCTAAATTTTTAATTAACTTTTGGACTTTGAATAGTTGACAGTGACCTTTATCTTGTTTTTACGACCTCATATGCATAAAAATATGTATAATAAATATTAAAAACTACAGCCTCCCAACTACAGAGATTAAGGCTACAACGACTCACATTAGTCCAATGCTTGCCTCTAAACGACATTTCTGGAGCGTGTTGTTGCCAAACATCTATTTCATCTGCTTACAAAAGCTATCTTTGCCTTTGTTGGAATTTGAGCGAATGACTTATGTTTTCTTTTAGGCATCGTTAAAACACAACTCCGAATCCCGTAATACTCAAAGTTATATATTTTCAATTAAAATATTACTTATTTATTATTTCTTAGGAGACGCAGGTAAAGATGACAGGTGATATTAACTGCAGCGATTTTTTAATCTAATTAAATAAGCTTTAGAATTCTTTAAGAACCAATGAAAACATTGCCAAACGATATTTTAAAAACACACAAAAATAATGGTAACGT
>BGPR01031302.1:0-18121 GCA_013235015.1 Araneus ventricosus | reverse complement strand
TTGCAGGAAGCTTGTTTTGCAAAATTGCAGCAAGTTTGATTTGCAAAGAGGTGGCGCTATTTATCGCATCGAAATTGCTACAAGTTCGATTCAAGTTTGACGCGTCAAATATTGCCATGACAAGTCAAAATCAAACTTGCTGCAAACTTACGTGCTATCTGGGAACCGGGGGTACCAGAATAGACCCGTTGATCATTTAATAAATGTTTGTTTTGTATTTAAAAAACCCTTATGAATTACTAAATTAAGCAATTAATTACACAAGAAGCCAACAGTTATTTACTTTTAAGAAAAGGTTTCATTCTGCTAATAAATGCAAACCCAAGCTTCTCGAGACCAAATTGATTAAATGATACAGAATAATACTCCTTAAATTTGATCAATATTCTTTTAATAACAATAATTCCATAATTAATTCGCAAGTAATTTCCTAAAAATTTCATTGACGGGAATTTTTTTGAAGCAGAAGCAATATTTGTCCTAGAGAGGTTAACAAACGGTGGTCCGATGGACGAATTTTCTGCTTTGTTAGTTTAAACATTTAAGTTATGGAATGACCTCGCGCGTCCTTCCGTTTGTTCCACAGACCAGTTATTTCATCCATGTGATAACGTAAGTTCGTTGCTGTAATTTCCGAATCGAAGTATTTATACCTGCTGCTCACAATGCCGACTCCATACGAAAAAGAAATGGAGCGTTTACATAAACTTTTCCCTGAAGTTGAAACTGAAGGAGATTCAGACTTTCGGGTCTATTCTGGTACCCCCGGTTGGGTTGGGAGACGTCACTTTTTCCGCCCGTTAACGACAAGTGCGATTCTCGTACCCGTTTTTCCAACCGGTTGGGATCTCGCTCGGTCGAAAAAAGGACTCCGATTTCTCGCCAGCTCTGTACCTGGCGTAAACGCTATTCGCTGGCGAGAAGTGTTGTTTCGATATCAGAACTTATCAAATTTTCGTTTAAAATGGAGGCTGCTAAGACGTTAATTGTGTTTTGAAACGGTTTATCGGGATAAATGTAATCCATTTGACCAATCTGAAGAAGAATTTATCAATTACTTAAGATATTTTAAAAAGTAGTTAAATCTTTTATCGAATTTAAATAATTTAATCTAATAATTTAATACGACAATCTAAAGTAATTAAATCTTTAAAAGTAGTTAAATCTTTTACTACTCCATCAAGATAGTCAATAATGATAGTTGATAATTAGCTAAGATCAATTACATTTAAAGATTTTATTACTTAATATTTTCTTATTAAATTAAATTAGGGTAACATTTTTTTAACATTGAGTGTGGAATGACTTTCCTCATTCCGTATATATCATTACAATTTTTTTTATTTGGGTTTTAATTCAAAGAAATTTGTCAAATATTTACAAAGTAATTGCAAAATCTGACAATAAAAGAATTTTTATTGTTCCTTGATAAAGATGTAATTTTTTAATGTTGTGAAAACTTGCTGAATTTAATAACTTTTTCATGTTTTATTTTCTTATGTAATTGGAAAAATAAACAAATGGTTTGTAATATTAATTTATAAGATTTATTCAAGTTAAAATAATTGGCATGGAAAAAAGTTTATTACTTTATCTCTCTCTAGAAAACTGGTAAAATTACATCAATATATTGAAAAAAAGACTGCAATTTATGTTCTATAAATGCATAATATTATTATAAATGTATATTTTGTAACAGATAAATGGTTTAACGCCCCCTTAACAATGGACTTATGAAAGCAAGAAAGATGCATTATAATGCATCTTATAAGAGCAGAAGTTAAATCTTCCCACCTCTTACCATTGGTGTCTTTTGAAAAGATGCGATCAACTTTCCCACTTAAAATTTGGGGATGTTTTTCAAAATAATCCAACATAATTTCGAATTGGGAAGCAAATGTACTCTTCTCCATAGTTCCTTTGGCGAATCAAAACTCGAACTGAATATGATTCCATAAACAAAAATATCTCAGACGATCGCTTGATTTGCTGCGCGCGCAGCAGAAATACGTCACTTCCTAGCGTAAAGCGAAATGTTCGAAACGACCGAGGTACGAGAATCAGACCCCTTCTTTCGGTCGAGAAAAAGCCATTAACGTCCCGCGGTCGAAAGGCAAAACGCTCCCAACCCAACCGGAGTACGAGAATAGACCCGTTTGACAATGAAGACAATGGGCCTCAGGATATTTTAGAAGATAATTTTCCAGATCATGAAGTTTCAACTAACATGATACGGAATCGGAAAAGGTCGAAGATTCTGGAAATGAAGAGGTGAATAACTCGGAATGGTTTTCAACAAAAAATGGCTTACAGTGGAGAAAAACAAAACGTAGGCACAATATTCGTTGTCATAATATTGTGTTGCGCTTACCTGGAACAAAAGGACCAGCGAAAGATGTGACAAGCCCTGTGAAGAGTTGGGAGTTATTCATCCACGAGAACATCATACAGTTAATTGTAGAGTGCACAAATATATTTATCGAGAAATATGCGCCAAAGTTTTCACATGAAAGAGATGCACGAAAAACGGACCTAGAATTCCGTGTTCTATAAGTGGATAATAATGGAGTAGACTTGATTTGTGTTAAGAACTGTATTCTTAACGTCTAAAAGTCAAAAGCTTTATTTTTCAAACTAAAAATATAAAGTTTTTAACAGCGCAGGTTTGAATTTCAGTTTGGGGTCATTCCCCAGATAGCACGTAAGTTTGCAGCAAGTTTGATTTTGACTTGATATTACCTTGCCATCGCAAATTTGAAGCGTCAAATTTGAAGCGAACTTGTAGCAAGTTCGCCGTGACAACTAGCGCCACCTCTTTGCAATGCAAATTTGCTGCAAGTTTCCAAAACAAGTTTGATGCAAAGATAGCACAAAGAGATAATTATCTTTGTCTCTGTTTAAAAAAAAAATCCGATTTTTAATAACATCTCCTAGACCGTCCTTCTTTTTATTAATTCAATAAATCAATGATAATTTGCGAAAAAACTGACTTTTTAAGAAAAAAAATTTGAAACATTTTCCATCTTTTTACTAAATATAGCATTCGCATTTTAAAGAAAACTATATCGCCTTTTTCTGAATGTTGAAATTTTAGCGTTTATAAACAAAATTAAACCGAAAAAACAGTCAATGTTTGTTGAAAAATAAGCTTATACATTTTGTCCCATTTTAAAGTAATTACTTTTGAACTCTAATTTCATAATTTATTCTACTAGCAAAACGTAGTTATTAGCAAAAATCGCTTTCTCTTTGATTTCAAATCATATTCTCAACTCAAAAAATTAATGAAATCAAGAAAATAGTTTAAAATAAATCGTATACGAATCGAATCGAAATATGTATTAGCGAAATCTATCTTTCCCTCGCAACGTTTAACTGGTCGAATGACAAGCGCGTCTGCTTCGGAACCGGTAGATCGCGAGTTCTATCCCGGGTTGTGTTCGTACTCTGTTTTTGCTGTAATTTGCAATGAGTTTGCAATGCAAGCTTGCTGCAAGTTCGTCTCATGGTGACTTCGAGGTTTGCGTTAACTTGCTGCAAACTTGTTTCACACTTGCACTCTTGTTCTGTCAAACTTGCAGATTTGCAGTGCAAGTCTGCTTCAAGTTTGCTGCAAACTAAAATTGCTATCTGGGTCTATGACCCCAGCGCGGCTTAACGTTCGCTAACGAGGCGCGCGTTCTCTCGGGTTAAAAACAAACGAATATTAGAGAGTTGACGTCTTAAAGCAAATACACCTTTACAGACGCAGTTAGTTCAACAGCAGAAACACGGCTACTATGACCGTTCCTTCTTCTTGTCTAGTGAATTGTAATTCAGCTATACTGTAGAACTAACAGCGCCAGAATCAAGGTAACCGGTTTTACCCCACTTCCCCTACTTATAACATCATAACTTTGAAAATCGCTACGAAACAAATGCGCGTTTTATGTAGGAATGATGATTATTTGATGAACTGTTATGTACTACGCAATATCAAAAAATCACAAATACCAGTGATGAATACTACTGTCAAAAAGGCGTGATTCAATCATTGGTAAATAAAGGTGCAGAAAGTGTTTCAAAATTAAAAAAAAAATCTTTTTAATATACTTTTCCTAAGTTTTAGTTCTTGGTCCTACCTTCTGTCAATAGATGGCGCCATGGAAGCCCATTTTGGTGCTAAGAAAGAAGATCGTTCTTTGCGGTCACGGACGATGGTCACGGTTCCCCATACCGCAGTTTCATTGGTATTTTCGGTGACGCTGCGAGTCACCATTCTTGTTGTGAAATGGGTTTTCGAATGATTACAGCTCTTGTATAAAGATAGAAAGTCGCAATAATCATGCGAAACAAATATTCACAGGGCAGCTTAGTTAACTGCGATCGGAACAGAAAATGATTGGATTTGTGATTCACTGCAAAGGGGATTCTGAATAGTGAACTGTGTTGATGTTGGCTTCCGCGCTTGATGGGAATATTTGTGGTTAATTTGATTGATCGGAATTTTTAAAAGTAGTTTTCGCTACAGGCGCCATCTATTGGCATTATATAGAACTAACACTTTATGTACATTTAATAAGAGTTTGAAAATTAAAAGTGTTATTGAAATCACACTTATTTAGAACAGATATTTAAAAATAACAATATAAAAATATTTGTTAATAAAATTTGTTAATAATGCATCCGTAGTTTTACGCATTTCTATCTTAGTAACAATATACAGTCGCGGGGAAAAAGGAGCCATCCATCATTATTCTTCGCTCGTTCAGTATATATTCATAAAAAGGCATCGATCTTAAATAAATAACTTATGCTAAAATATTCAATGCTTAAAAACTTCTATAGGGGGACATCTAAATATTAAAAATTGTTTTAACTTCAAAATTTTCAATAGCAACACGCATTTTTGATGTCATAAATACATTTCTCATGAAAAAATGGCCCAAAAAATAAATTTGGGTTAATATGTCATGAAAAGATCGAAAGATATTCCACATTTTATTTCCTAAATATAAAAGGGGTCATCTCAACATTTACATAGAGAAGTTCTCTGCTTGCGTTGAAATTCAAATTATTTTGCGCTTTAAAAGTTATTTTAAAAGTAATGATCTACATTTTACAATCGATAAAACTTGATGCGTGAAAAACGTTCTGTAGAGAGGAACTTTTCTCCAAAAATTTTTGTCCTTCAAAAATCAAGATATCCAATAGCTCTGGAAATTTTGTATAATTTTCACTTTCGCCTGAGTACATTTTGATTACGAAGTGTTAAAATTTTAATAATGCATGAGTATTTACAAAGACTTTTTTGCATGAGTGGAAGTAATCGAATAAAAGAAAATATTCGTTAATTTAATGAAATGTTAGTATGTGTATTAACATTAATAAATTGTTGAGATTAATTATGAACTTTCAGCGTTTTCCATATAAGAATTATGCTTTCTTTGTAAATCGACAGGGTAATTATCTAATTCCTCGTATTGTTACGAAGTTGTAAAGTTGTTTTCCCTGACATGCGAATCTTGGCAACTTGGCGAAGAATTCGGCGACCTTAGCGACAAAAGGAATCTTCTAGAAAAATCCCGAACTGTGGTCCTATCTCTACTGGGATAAAAAAATATGAAGAATCTTGTACAGATTACTTCACTTCCTATCTATTGACGTCACTTCTTGTTGAAAAGGTATAAAAGCAAGTTCTCAAACGAAGCCAGTTGTAGTTTGATCAGCATTGAAGCTGGCGAACTGAGATATTGAGCGCTATTGAAAATACTGTTACTGAGACTTATTGGCGAAATCTCTTGTTAATTTATACAACTGCTGTTCAGTTTTGATACCTGCGAGCAGTTTTTTGTTCAATCCTTCGTGATATAAAGCTTTATTTTTTTAAATCCTCTTGTTGGACTGTATTTCACGTTCACCCACCAATATATGATGCCTCTTTAAGTGCATCGTTTTACAGCGAAAATAGAGAATTTAATGTAACTTCAAAACTACTCGTAAACACGAATATGCTGAAATTTTGCATAGGCTTATCAAATAGCCATCTGCTTCGATTACTATTAAAATTTATAAGTGTTGCTATTCAAAATTTTTTCAGCAACAATTTTGATAAAATATTTCATGTGCTAAAAATTATTTAAAAAAAAGTAAAATGTGTAGAATAATTCATACTATTACGTGAAAAAAATTCTAGGTAAATAGTTTATATTATTTCTCAAGATATCAAGAAGAATTCCAAATTTTACTTTAACATTAGATTTTCAAAATTTGATTTGCTTATAATTTCAAAGCAAAAAAGACTAGGATAATGAAATTTGGCACTCAAGCATTTATTTTAGTGCAATTATAAATATATATATGACCCCTTAGGGGCCGTTCAAATATTACGTAAGCATGTTTTTGGTATTTTTTGACTCCCCCTCCCCCCTTGTCAGCAAAAATAAGCAAATCGCAAATCCCCCTCTTATAATTACGTAAGCAAACTGCAACACCCCCCCGTTCTTTTTTTTACAAAACGTATAACAGTAATAATCTAATTTAAAAAAATTTAGGACTTAATTCAAATAAAAAAATTCTCACTCGGCTTAAAATGAAAAAAATAAATGTAAGTTTAATTTCCTTAAGTTTAATTTTTTTTAGAACTTTTTTAAGAAAATTAATTAATTTTCTTTTGCCAAATTTAACTTTTTTTTCAAATTTAATTTTTTTAATTAAATTATTTGTGCAAGTTACAAGAGATTTTCGGAAATAAAGTGATTTTAATGTCTTACGTAAGCATCACTCATACTCCCCCTCCCCACTTGTCAGCAAAAATAAGCAAATCGCAAACCCCGCCCCCCTTGGGTGCTTACGTAATATTTGAACGGCCCCTTATGAACATTTTAAGCATGTGACCTTTTACTCGTCGCTATTTGCTGAAAATTGGTACCTTTTGCGATGAACGACGGCAAAATAATGTGGTATGGCTCTTTTTTTTCTGCGACAGTACACAAGGTGTCTTTACGCGTTAAATAGATGATGCTCTACAATCTAATAAACGGACAAAATTTGCGCAAAAAATCTTATTTTACCAGTAAACATAATTACAATTTTAAATGTTTCAAATGTTTCTGTTATGCATTTAGTATCATACTATAGTGCATTATGTATTATTGTTGCAATGAATAAAATTTTCTTTTATTTACAGAATTGCTTTTCAATTTATTTGTGTCCTCCTTTTCATTGCAAAAAGTTGGTCACTTTATTTTTTGTCACATTCGTGCAATTTATTTCTATTAGTTGAAAAGAGCGCGATTATTCTAGAGTTAGCGCCGGTATGAGGCTCATTTGAAAGACTGAGAATTTTCTTACGAAATAATTTAGTAATTATTGCTTGAATAGATTTGCCTTAGAATCGCTCTCATTAGTATTCATTTTCCAAAGTTAATCTTTGGATGTGCATAGAAGTGTGTTTTTACAATTTTACCACGATTTTAATGCAAAATATTTCGATATATACATTTTTTGAGGTAGAAGTTTTGAATAGAGTATGCGACTTATGTTCTTCATTAAAAGCCTGGAATTTTATATCTGGGCTGGTAAAAGAATATTAAAGTGAAATTATCATTTGAAGGACACAGGGAAAAGACGGACGTTGTTTTATGACATGTATTTGAAAAAGGACGATAATATTCCTAGGTTTTAAAATTAGAGGAGAAAAAACGTGCGGCAACTAAATTGAAGTCAAAGAAAAGATAATTTAAAAAAAATTTGGTACGGAAATCATTATTGCGGTATAATATTGTCCGAAGTTATTAAGGAAAAACGCCAAATTCGCTTAATCTTTAATTAATAAAGATAAAAAAAATATGACCCCGAAGTACACATTCCGACACCACCACTATAATTTGTCTGTAAAACGTTTCGTAGCTCTAGTTCCAAGTGTCTTCCCTGGCGAGTTTTTCCTATTAGTAGAGATATATAAATATGCTACAGCTGTTTTAAACTAAATTTTTGAGACATCATGGTTTGCTGTATTGCATCAAATACTCAACTATACTCCTGCCCAGAAAATAAGCAACAAACACGAAAAGACACGGAACACATGCAAAACGGTGAATTAAATTACACAATTTACATATGAGGTAGAGGTTGCATCGCCGAATGCAAATAGGCAAACCAAAATTAGCATAAAACGCAATCCCGCGGTCACAGCGCAACGCCTTAAAAAGGGGCCTGCCGGGCCTATGCTTCACAGTTCGCAACAGTACGATAGTTCCTCGGAATCGAGATGGCCAAGTCGGAAAAAAAGCATGGATGAAGAATACATCTAAATAGATGAGATGCGTTGGAGGCTGACGGTATCTTGCAAGAGCAATCTGCTGTGACAGAGAGGTGAAGATATGTATCGAGTGTCATCCACAGGCTTGCGGAACCATTACCAAGAGATCAAACGCCAGTGGAAGACGGGAGTCATCCAACGGCAGACGATCGACCTTCTGTCCCAATGTGCAGACACCGGAGGAACTACCAGCGCGACAGCTGGCGTCGAGCCGCTGCTCTGCCAAAGGCTATATCCCGCAGAACTTTGCGCCGCGCAGAGCTGCATGAAGGAGGACTGTTGCTTGAAAGACTCTGCTTGTTTTGTGCCTTTGTCCCGCACGTCAGAGCGCGGATTGGGCCACATGGAACGTCGCGGTGGAATACCAGAGAAGTGGGGCCGCAGATACTCTTTTCGGATGAGTCTTTCGATTATAAGTCCTGAACGATTCCTCGGAAGGATAATGATACGGCGAGAGACCAGGACGCCATGATCAGGCACCAAAACATCGTCGAAAGGAGACCAAATACAGAGGTGGCGGGTTACTTTTCTGGACATGGGATGCAACGAACAGCCGAAACTAACCTCTATGATGTTCGCTGGGGGTTCGCACAGAGTCCCGATATCGCGACGAAATCCTAAGCACCCTCTTCAGTGCGGCCTTTTATCGCTGCAATGGGATTTACCGAAGCGATATTTAGGACGATAAGCCACTACATAGAGACAAAGATTGCTGCCGGAATTATCTGGAGAGTGAAACATTCCACAGATGGCGTGGCCTGCACAGCTACCGGACCCTGAATCCTCATGAGGCATGTGTGGACATGTTGTGGAAGACGGATTGCAGGGTCGGGTCATTCGCCAGGCACCTCTCCACGACCCAATCAAATGCTCTACAGGAACTGGGCATTACTGCCACAACAAGCGATCAACGACGATCACTATTGCAGTTAGCGCTAAGCTGCCGCTTGTCCAAGCGTGCATTTCACAGATAGAGGTATTATACCAGCTATTAGCGTGGTTCCATGTGCACATTCTGCCTACCATGTTGTGGGCTGCTAGCTCGCGCGGGACGACCCTATAATATATGTGTTTTCTTTGTTCTTTGCTTTTTGTTCTGATATGTGGTCTAGTAATTACCACCTACCGTCCACAACTTTTCACGCATATCCAATTAGAAATAGTTTTGTTTATTGAGTTTGCTCTTTGTTGCTTATTTTTGAGCAGGGTGTAGATTTGAATGTCGTTTGAGCAGATCAAAAATAATAGAAGGGTTCCTTTTCAAATTTTAGTCATACAAATCTTAGAGAAACTGAGAAGGAAGGATTTAGTGAGGTTTTGTGACAGTTAATTTTTTTAAAAACTCTTCATATATGGGCTGTCCATAAATGATGTCATAACTTTTCAATATTTTGAACACCTCCCCCATTTGTTCACAAAATGTCGTCACTCTATAATCATACCTCCTCCCCCTTGTCACATGTTCACCTTCATATTAGCTTATAAACATATTTTGCTATTCAGAAACAAACACACCGTTATAGGTCATTTTATCAAATTTTATCTATTTTAACTTTATTCTGTGTTTTGAATGACATCTGTGAAAACATAAAAATAATAGATTAATGCGTACTTATTTTTATATGAAATAAGATTAATATATACAATAAACCCTACATAATAGCAATAGTAATAAAACTATTAATATAAAAGAGCAACTTGGAACTAGTATTTTGGAATTTGATATATCTTCGGTTTGAATCATGGCTTATCTTGTATGAGACACAAAATACTCTTAAATATGTAATTAAAAAAACACCCAATGAGGATCAACCGTTTGTGCCACTATTAGCTCACCACTCACCCAGGTGGGGGGGCGACGTCATCCTTTTGTTGAGACATCCATGGGGTGTGACAGGAGGCTTAGGTTTGTCCTTATGGTGAATAACTTGCTGCCACCATATCCTCAGAACCTACCTGAATACCTTCTTTGAAAAAAGAAATATAAGGAAAAAAAAAAATCAGCATGAAAGTTGCTTTAGCCCTATAAAAAAATACCTCAAATTTGGTATCTCAAAAATAACTTCAAAATTTAATCAGCGATTTTAAATGTTTTATTTTAACAAAATATGTGATGTCGCACTCTGTCTCCCTTGTCACAAACTTGTCATCAATTTCGTGAACCCCCCCCTCCACAGCAGCTACATCATTTGTGGACGACCCCATATAGAAAAAACTTATTTTATCTTTAGTGTTTAATTCTTATTGAATGAAAATATTATAGATATTTTGATAAATTATATTTGTTACTCTGAGTGGCCATTGCCTGATAAAGTCACTTCATGAATCTGCAATTTTCGAGGTTAGGCCTTAAAAAAGTGTTTGATGCGACTGTTATTCTCATTTTTATTAAACATTAAGTTGAAGACGATAAGAGGCGATTTTGTGTTTTGTATTTCCGGATGGTATTCTTCGTTATCAAAAAAGTACATTTTAGATTAAAGCGTTATATGTGTGGGCCACAAGACGAGTACCTGTAGATGTCGCTGGCATCGCCAGTGAAGTCAGAGATTTCAATCGCCGTCTTAAAGACGATTCACCAATCAATGCGCAGCACTTCTCCAACAAAACCACTGAGGATTGTTAAAACATCAAAATAGTTCTCATAACTCCAGTCACACAGTATCGCAGAAGAGTGGAACTTTTTTTGTTTAAAATGTTGAGTGTGAAGCATATCTTACTAAATATGATTGATAGGACTACGTATAAAAAAGTTAGAATTAGAGTAACTTTTCAGAAATAGTAGTTATTAATTCGAACAACATATAAAATATAATTCATATCCTCTATAAACAGAGATTTTTCCACATTGGAACTATATATGCCTATCTCTGTGGTTTAGAAATTAGCTGGACACTTGTAAGAATAGAGCACCCTGTCTATTGAAATTATTAGCTAAAAATTATTAAAAAAATTAATTATAATTCAGTAGATAGACCCCTCAATCCGGAGGCCCTGCTAATCCCGAAATTCCGCTTAATCCAAACTCGATTTTATTTTCGAAAATTATATGTGATTGAGAAGATTTCGTGAAAAGATTATAATATACACATACGAAAGACAAAAAGTAATTCTTCAGCATGCATAATTTTGAGCACATTGAAGAAACTAATGCAATAATGCAAGGATCGCATTTACATTTATTGAAAACTACTGGTACATTATACATCAGATAACATAATAACGATCTTCGGGGTGAAGATTACGCGATTTGTTCTGATCGAATTGATTTATCTCGACGCGGGAAGAACTGCTCACAACGTCTCATAAAACATAAAAAATGTCTGTCGATGCCGCATTTTCACTTGTTTGTATATCGTAAGTGCTATTTGTTAACGCACTGTAGCACTTAGAAGGGAAATGAGAACATGGCGTCTCCTGAAACTCAGTTTCTCCTCAGATAGCAATTTAGTTTGCAGATCCATTGCAAGCTTTCTACATTGGTCTCATACGACACGTGCATGAAATAAGCCTTACAGTAAGTTAACGCAAACCTCCAGAGTCACCATAGGACTACTTGTATAGCTTGACATTGCAAATTCAGAGAAACAGAGTGCGAACACAACCCAGATGAAGAACTCTGCGACATATCGGTCTGAAGCTGAATCGCGTAACCACTGGGCCAAGCTAAACTTGAACGCGAAGATAGAATTTCGCTAATACATCGTTCCATTCGATCTGTATACGATTTTATTTTAAACTATTCTTTGATTTCGGTAATTTTTTTTTGGAGTATGGAATATAGTTGAAGTCAAAGAGAGAGCTGATTCCTAATAAATCTACGTTTCATAGCAGAATAATATGAAATTAGGAGTTCAAAAGTAATTACTTTAAAATGGGACAAAATGTATAAGACTTATTTTTCAACAAACATTGACTGTTTTTCTGGTTTAATTTTGTTTATAAACGCTAAAATTTTAACATTCAGAAAAAGCGATATAGTTTTCTTTAAAATGGAATGCTATATTTAGTAAAAAAGATGGAAAATGCTTCAAATTCTTTTTCAAAAGCTTGTCTTTTCGCAAATTATTCATTGATTTCATTGAATTACATAAAGCAGCGACGGTCTAGGAGGATGCTATTAAAATCGGATGTTTAAGAAACAGGGCAAGATAATTATCTCTTTGTGCTATCTTCATGCATCAAGTCTTATTTTGGAAACTTGCAGCAACAAATATATTGCAAGGAGGTGGCGCTATTTATTGCACTCGAACTTGCAGCAAAGTCAACGTGCTGCAAGTTAGGGTGGCTAGTTGTCGCAGCGAACTTGCTGTTAGTTCGTTCTAAGGTTGACGCTCACTTTTACATGACAAGGAATATAAGTCAAAATCAAATCTTGCCGCAAACTTCACGTGCTATCTGCTGGTCTAGATCAGAGTCTCATGTTTGTTCTGACGAATGGGGCCGTCCACAAAATGATGTCACGCCTTGGGGGAGAGGGGGGGAGGCGCCATGAACTGTGATGCCATTTGTGACAAGGGGAGGGGAGGGGTCAAGATTAGGCGTACTCACACATTTTGGTTCAATAAAAAACATTTAAAAATCAGCAGATTAATTCTTGAAATTACTAGATGTGAGGGTATTTTAATCGGCATCTAAAAACAACTTTCATGAGGATTTTTTTTTCATTTATATTTCTTTGCTTTCGAATGTTGCATCTAGGTAGCAGGTTCTGAGGAATATGGGCAAGAGAAATTTTCTGCACATTAGAAAAACATCCTCTGCTCATACAAATGCATTAAAAGCCACAACAGTTAAAGTTTAAAAAATAAAATTTCAAGAAGATCTATAATGAGTGCTTTTTCTGAACAAGAGTATATGTTTATGGTTATAGCTTGACCATATGACAAGGGGGAGGAGGAGTAGTGAGGTGGAGACTTTGTGACAAACGGGGAGAGGGGAGCCAAAAAATATTGAAAAAAAAGTGTGACATCATTATGGCGGTACCTCTAAAGAGATGATTTCTTCAATATATAACTGATTGGCTTCGAGTATCACAAGACAACCACTCAGTCTTGGCGGTCTCTCACAGCTTGGATACGTTTATCAAGCGGGAAGAATCTGCTTTCTTTGTTTGCTTCTCCTGTTCTAACTTTGCTAGAATTCATCCAAACTTGGCCGTAATCTCTTCCACAATTTTACTAAAACAATTTTGTGCTAACATGTCCCCATGACTCGATACTCCAAAATTCATCTTCTTTTATGGTAACATTCTTATAAGTTGCGATAAGAGTCAGGAACTATCCATCAATTCAGAGATAGTAGCTGAGTATCTATACTTAACATTTTTTAACATCTTTTCTATTTCATCGAAATTTCGGGTAATCCAAATTCTTCTAATGAATCACACACGGTCCCCTAGTTGTTCAGATTAGCGGGATCTACTGTATATCGTTTTGGGAAGCTTCTTTGGCATTTGTAGATGAACGTACCAAGAATACATATTTTAAATCTGATGGGCGAATAACTGTGTGTGAGAAAGGAACTATCTGTCTCTTCATGTATCCATTTCCTCCCAAATTAACAGCACAGAGTTAGTAAGTCTGAGAGATAAATTTATCTTAGATAGCTTGCCATGTCTTTTTTTAATGCATATATGATGAAAATTCATCTTACATTTTACATCTATAGCTTATAAAAGTAATGTTTAAAAAATTCATGATGCCTAGATGAATTTATATAGACTCAGGCCACAGGAATTAAACAAGTATATAGTCGGGCTGGTGATCAATGCACTCTTGAAGCTGAATTTTAAAAATTTATTCTAGAAAATTTTGTATTTAATGTTTGCGTTGTTTTGGTCATTTTGCACGTTTACGGCTGTAGTATCTTTTTCTAATGATCTTTGAAAAATAATCAATGTAATTCATCGCATAGAAATAAACAAATTTTTTACTCTAATTTAGTAGTTTGTTTTGAATTTTTAACATAATTATTGAATTTTGAGAAATTTTAAATAGTAACTTTTCATTTATATTTAACTTTCACCTCTTATTTTGTATGACATTCTAATAATGCTATCATTTGCAATTTTTGTGGGAATACGGAATATTTATCCTGTTCAAAACAAGAATGGTTATATATCTTTTTCTCCGATTTTCTATGATTTTAGCCACTCAGTCTTAAAAAGCATTTTCTCGCATATCTGAATCGATGAAGCTTTCGTCCAAATCCCAATGCTACTTCCTAGCCGCCCTTGTGGAATGTATTCAATATCTAATTGGCTGGCGGTACCACGTCATACTCTCGATCTTCATTTTCATTAGCCAGCTGAATCTTTTAATTACTCTACTTACTGATCCAAGAATCATTTGATTTTTTTCTTATTCGTTTTATACTTCTTTGATAGTCGCATATACAGACGTGGCGAGCGTCTCACATCTAGGCGGGGTGTGAGGCAAAAAAATGACTCTAATGATGAACTTTGCCAGACTTTAAAAACGACTATTTTTTTATACTGTCCAATATACATAGTTCGTAGTGATGGGTGAGATCATTTTAGATTATGAGGATTAAAGATCTAGAAATCAACAAGGACAAAAGATTACCACAGATATACTACAATGAAAATATGAATGGGGAAAAGAAGCTCAAAATGAGAAGACCGACAAATAGATTCCCTTAAAAGGAAAGCTATTTTAAGGTCTTGAGAAAAGGCAGAGTATTAAATAGGTAGTAAATTTTGAATTCTCAAGAGGTGCGAAATATAGTATACATCTTCTTCTATGCACCTTTGAAGATATATAGGGCAGCTTAGCTTAATTCTAAACTGAATGTCAAAATTCAGAAAGTTATCGGCGTTGTAGCGAGGTGTGGAATTTCAGTTTCACTCAAGAGAAACTAACATGAGGGTTTCTCAGCAACTTATACTCTTAAACTTTAAATCTCCGATACAACTGAATTGGCGCAGTATGGCCAAAACTGGCTCTTGCGCCAAGAAACACAAAACAACCCAAGAACCAAATCCAATACACCTAATCTGAATTTCTAAAATGTTGAATGCCTATGGCTACTTATGTAAGTTACAATACAGTTTGAAATTGCATTTCCTGACTATTACTTAATTCAGATTAAAGTTTAAGACATCATTTGTGAAATATCCCCTTACTATTTCAGTTTCTCTGGAGAAGCAGCTTTAATTCCACCAATGTAATGCCATATTTTTTCCTGACTCCCCTAGCATATTAAACTGGAATTTAATATAGTTCGCCTAATATAATCTTTGGTTTTGAAATTATGAAAAATTATTCGTATACAGATACTCCTTTATTCGAATATCTCAAAGCATTTACTGGAATTCTTTTATATAATGCCTGATGGACATACTGTCACGCCCTATGTAAGTTCTGTACATAAAAAATTATTTTACCTGAAAATTGATATCTTTAATTCATCGGCCCATTTATCGCTTTCAATACAGCAATTTGGCTCATATAATAAAGAAAGAATTCGAAATGGTTCTAATGCTCGTAAAAGTTCGATCCTCTCAATGTAAATGGTGGAGTTGAAGTTCCACATCAGTATATTTTGGCCGATGCCTGATGGAAAATCTACACAGCCCTCCGGAAAGAATTCTGAAAAAAACTAGAAATTGACGGCCATGTATGCCACTCTACTTAACCTGAAAAGCCTGTTCAGGGCACAAGCGAGCGCATTCCTAGCCAGCTCAGAAAGCTAAGATAATGCACATTCTCAATGAAATGCTGCATGAATTTTCCTAAACTTCTCACTACTCATATAAAGAATAGGTTTTAATCTACAATTATACGAAGATCTGGTCACAAGGCAATTTAGGGACTGGAATTGTGAATTGATGAAGTGGAAAAGGATTTGAGTCACCTTGGGCTTTACAGAAAGCTGATACGTTTTGTAATTTTCACCAGTTCTTTTTGTAATGAGCATTTTCGTAAAAATAACACGAATATTTGGGAAGATATAAATACTGTTTAAAATCCTAAATTCTTCCTCGTGTTTTTGCTTATAACTTGCAGAGAGTTTTTTTTCACGAAATAATACATGAAATTTACAGAATACTTGCATACATGGTAGAAAAGTACTGTATTATTATTTGAAGCAAATAATTTTGATTGCGCATGCGCACAGAAGCGCAATTTTCTTTCTACAACTCTGTGCTGTGATATATAGGGCAACTTATATAAAATGTCCAGTCTAATACTGCGAAATATCTGGAGAAAGATATCGGATTTTGCAACAATTGTTTTATGTTATATGCCATCGCTACCTCCAGAGTTTCTGGCATTTGCACCCATGTTCCTCTAAGTGGTTTTGGATGCTTATCAAGTATATGCCTGACTTACTCCTTAAAATTTGGTCACGTTTTAACCCCTAAAATAATAAAATATACTAAATTTACTATTAGGCGATTAATATGTCAATAAAACTTACATACAGAATTGGAAGATAAAAAGATCACAGAATCTAATAGTCATTTCACTCTGATTTAAAAAAAAATCTGTTGAAAATTGGAAAATTAAATTACGTGTAAAATTTTTTTTTGCGGTACTAAGTATGATCAAAAAAGTTTAGGAAAGTAATGAGACAAATGATATACTGTGCACACTCTGTCTCCTTGAAAGTATTCTGAAAAAATTAATAGTAAAGAAAGCACCATCCAATTGGACAATTTTAGCCATTTAAATGTAGAAGCGAGGAGAACTGAGAATATATTTGGATGCATCCCTTCTTCCAACTGGTACCAAATTACAAAGAGATTCAATCTTGGTACACGCAAATAAATTCCATTTATCCAGTTTTTTTTGCACCTTGTGCTTAAATCACATACCACAAGCAGATAGAGACAGGCCGCTAACTTTGAAGCTGACTTGATCTAAAAAAAAATTCAAAACGATTCTAACAGATAAAACGAAGTTAATTTTATCTATCTAGCTGGCTGCGGTGCTGATCTGGCCGTCCGCATACACACGGACGATAGATAGATAGGTAGACGAATTCTCATCCTGGAATCTGTTTGAAATCTACACCTTTAGGCAAGTATGACTATATACCAAATTCCCCATCCGTCTAGTTCGTTGCATTATGGGTTATGGAATTTAGAGATGATGGCAATTCCAAAAAATACTTTTTCCATTCAGGGAAGTTTCATTAATTGAAAAATTAATCAAAATATCGTCATCGAAATTTTCTGACGAATGCAATATTTTCTTGTATCTTCTGTAAATAAATGAGAGTGATAAAAAATCCCTTTCGGCAAGCTTGAAGCGTATGTAGATTCTTTATGTTAATATGCCATAAAATAAGTGAAATATTGTAGCGGCTTTGATCAATAAGCAGACATAGATAATGACTTTATTGTTTCTATACATTGCACATTTACGCTGTGATTCTGTTTTCATATTATTTAATTTTGATATAAAGGTTTTACTATCCCATTTTTCATTCCAAAAAGATTTATTTTAGATAGATTTAATGGTCATGCATTGGCCATTTTTTTATATCTCAAATACATAACTTCAATATTCAACAGGTAGGAGCTCAGCAAGAAATAAACATCTCAGTGAAAATATCCTCCTAGATAAATATTGGGCCAGCCCATCTTGGAAACAGTAATGAAATTGGGACTTGACACGAATGAAAAAAAAGACCGGATTTTAAATTTTATTTTAATCTAGGTTACAATGTTATAATTGTGCGAGTTACTACTTTGGCTGGCATGGTAAAATCACATGAGCATGCAGAAACACTTAAAATACTACTTAGAAATGGGCTAGAAAATACGTAACTGAACGGAAGAAGTACATA